>VXBW01006924.1:0-72261 GCA_013400375.1 Thinocorus orbignyianus
ATGATTCTATGATTCTGATTTGTACATTGTACAGTAGAATCTAACTTGGAGGTTATGGACATTGTCCTCAAGTCTGATAACTTCATTCCTATTTGAAAACTGCCTATTGTGTTCTCTGTAGCAGTTTATGTATAATTATGGCCAGCCAGAGTTGCTGAGAGGCTCTTGTGTATGGACATAGAAAATGTACTACCCCACTTGGCTAGTTCAAAATACAAAGTGGGATGGCTTTTGCATACTGTGGCGAAGGCATGACTGGTAGAGTGGATTCCTTTAAACTTGACTTTCTTGCAGATGCAGGAGTGAAGGAATCAGAGCTGTAATTAGAATCACTTCTTCCTTGTAACGTGTTGTCTTGCAACCATAGCTTTATGGCATGGGATTTATCCCACCACAGTGGTGATTAGGGTGTGGAGGCATGAACCATTGCACTAGCCTTGTGAAGCTGGCTTTCTGCTATGAGACCACAAGATGGGAAGAGTTGTACTGAGCTGGTGAAACCAGCTGCCTCCTATGTTCCATCAACGTTACAACACAGTTGCAGTGGTCTCCTGTTCTTTTCTTGCTTGCTTGAATTTTCTACTCGGAAAGGTATCAGCCCTGAGATCCCTTCAGGAAGTTTCTATGAGGGAATAAATGCAAGACTTTCTCAGCTTGTTTTGCCATATTCTTTCTAACTCCCTCCCCAGTTGTTTGGTGGGGGTTTTTTTGTGTTTTTTTTTTTTCTCCCCAGAACCTGTAGGCTTTTGGTTTGTTTTATAGTTGCCGACACAATTGATGGGAGTTTCCAAGAGGAATGGGTCTGCGGGAATTAGTTTCACTAGTCCTCTTTCTAATGTGCCTAATATTCCATGTATTGATATACATTCAAATTCATTAATTCACATGCAAACAGTCAGGCAAATGAGTATGGGACTCCACTGGGGTGTTTTTGGGAAGGAATTTCTTACAGTGTTCCTGAGAACTGTTACTGTGAGTGTGAACAGAACATACCTCATTTGTTGCAGATAGGGCTGCAACTGTTTAAGTATGTGACATTTACCTGTGCATTCAAGTCACGAATTCCAAGAAAACATGATCACTTCTCAGGTGGGGGAGAATGGGAGAAAAGTTCCTGTCTGCAGCCGAAGTTCTTCCTGACCTCTCTTGGTAAGAAATACTGGACACACTGCTCTTGAAAGGAAAGATGTTATTGGAATTATACTAATGAATAGAGATTTGTGAGTTCGGTTGTTATTTCTGCCATAAACTTCTTTGTGTGATCATGAACAAGATTCTTAGTTTCCTGAAAACCTACAAATGAGGTAAATAGTTTTTCTTTTGTCTCAGCCTCGTCTGTTTAAATTGTGATGCCTGTGAGGCAGGGACAGTACACATTGCACAAATATACAGGAGGTGAAAGGGCCCGAGTTATCCTGTCCTACACTCTTCTTCCTTGCCTCCTCCAGTGGTTGGATTTCCCTCCAGATGGAGGGCTACAGGAGGGACAGAGCTATGTATGTGTCTGTGTGGTGAAGAAATTTCACCAGTTCCTTGTATCAGGAACTGTCATGTAATTGAAGGCGTCTTCGTCACATTTGCAGGGAAGTGGAAGTGAGAACAAGTAATGGTTGATATGAGTTACCTGCATTGAGAGATTAAGGTATAGAAAGGAGATAGTGTGAAATTGCTGCCTGGATTTGTGCTGACTGGAGATGAAATTGTGTACCTGGCTGGTGTTGGCAATAACACGGTATTGGTGTACCATAGAAAGCATGGACAAGGTACAAGAAACAACTTGTATTTTTAAGTTCGGATGTTGTTTCTCAAGCCTCTCTCCTAGTCTGTGGAACATAAGCAACTTTTATCAGTTTATACTTCACAGCCTGTCCATAATGAGGAATTACTTTCTTTCAGCCATTTCCAGATTTTTGCTTGACTTCCTGTGGCTGACTTTCGGCTCTTGTTCTCATCCAGCTGTGAGGTATCATCCCTCTGCCTTATCCTCCCACAGACTGCCTAGTGTTAAAGCAGACCAGAAGCAAGACCATGTTATCTTCGTAGCAGGAGTTTACTTATATCTTAAGTGATACAAAGTTTTGATACAACCACAGCATATTTCTTAAATACAGTCTCACTGTAGGTAGCAACAGCAGCATTTCTAATAGTTGAAAATTAAATATGTGATTTGGTTGGCCACCTGTTCAGGGCAAGCCCAGATAACACATGGGTTTCAGACAACCCTAGTGCATCAGCAATACTTATAATGCTGTATAAGTGGGCATTTCCATAAGGTGCCTGCTTGCTTTTGTGTTCTGGATTGAGAGGCGTCTTGTTTTCATTAAAGTAGTGCACGCTGGTTGGAATGGATGGGCATGAGCCAAGCATTGTGTTTGCAAGAGAGTATAGGACTAGCTGTACAAGTGGAATAATCACACGTGTATGAAGTATAAACTAGAGAGCAGTTTTAGGCTGTGCCAGACTGAAGATGAGACAGAAGAGCAAAGGCAGATGGCAGAAACTGCTGGGGAGAGGTGAAGAAAGACATTACTGTGCTTACTGGCTTGTGGGCCTGATGTGGCTCTAACAAGAAATGTGCTGGTTAGCTATAATGCTGTTAGGATACCAGTGGCCAGTGAACAGCTGCTATCTCTGCAAGTTTAATCTCCACTTCTAGTGTGTAATCTACTTGACCAACTCTCGTGTGATTGTAGCAAGCCACAAGACAGAATCCAAGTACAATACTTTAAATTTGAATTTTCCTGAGGATGGACACTTTTTGTCATCTATACATTTCTGAAGCATCAAAATGGGCTGTGTTGTCATAGACTGTACGGAGCTCTAAATTTATTTTTTTCATATTATTATATATGTGATATATGTATCCTTTTTCCTCTTTTTCCCCATTTTTCCTAAGTGTAAGCAGATGATTATTTGCATGTTGTATTGCTCAGTCTTCCTCAAACAAACCCAGAAATTTCCTGAGCTAGACATAATACATAGCAGAAATCATGTCTCACAATATCAAACGAAGGGCACATTTTTGGTCTCAAGATGGACTAATTAGTTGAAGTGTGCTCTCTTTTGTATGTGAGAATTATGGGGCAGAAAAGTGAAGACTCGAGTTGCATTGATAACTGCTTTGCCTGTATGACAGGGATCTGGAGAGGAGGTAAAGAACTGCATCTGCTGTCAAGTTGCTTTAACTAATGTGTTGTGATGTGGCATTACAGCTACAGTTACATCTACATGTAACTACTCAGCACAAAACTTTTGAAAATCTTTAAATAATTTAAAGACGTTGATGCCAAAGCCACTTAGGAACTCTTGACTGCATGTAAAATAAAGTATCTACAGTGGTTTAAACCACTCTTCATTTCTACAGCAGGACTTAAAGCAAACACAAAAAACAATGTTGATCCTTCATGAGATGTATTTGGTTTTCCCAAGGCCTAGTGATGCTAATTATCCCATTAAAGGAGTTTCTTAAATCCTTCTCCAGAGGGAAGGTGACTGAGGTACCAGCAATGTGTATAGTTGTTTAGTATCATTGATATAGATGCCTAGTATCTGTACTGGTTTAGACGCTTTCTAAACTTTGCAAATAAGTGTGGGTTGGAAACAGTTACTGATCCTGCCTGAAAATTGACTCCTATGTAGATCACAAATTAATTTTCTATGCGTTCTGGCAGTTATGCTATAATGAACCTCTTATCTTGTCACTGGAACCATATGCTTGAGGGTGTTACCCAAGGCATCCAGACTTATTGCAGGACTCGAGAAGGGTGGGTCAGCAGGTTGAGAGTCCCTGGGGATGTTCTGTGACAAGAGAGGGGAATGTGTGTGTCTATAGAGGTTTGGCTGGAAGCAAACCATGTGTGAGTTGTCCAGACAGAAGGGGATATGGACCTGCATGGTCTGGAGGGAAATCCAGCAATTCAGGCTGTCAGAAAGTTCACTTGTCAAAGTGAAAAACTCTTTGGACGATGTCTTGTCCCAGACAGAGCACAACTCGGATCTCTTTCACCCACTGACTAGGTCACAACCAGTGCTCACAACATTGCCAGACACCAGTGCTCTTAAATTACTGCACAGCAGCTCTTCATTTACCACAAAGTGCCTGCCATAGCTGCAGCAGTTCTGGCCCAGCAAGAGAGTGTTCTTTTATAATAACTGGCTGACGTGCTCACAAATGATTCTGCATTGCTCTGCCAGCACAGGGCCTGTGGCCGGATTCAGTTACTCTTTGGCCAGATGGAGGATCAGAGCAGAGGGAATTGCTACAACACAAGATGGAAAACTTATTTAGTTTGTGTGGTTTGGATTGTTGATTTAGGACAGCAAAAGATCTAGGCTCAATTCAAAATTGGGAATGTGTTGTTTTAATTCAGTGAAGTTACCTCAAAGGGCAAAGATAGGACAGATGTATGTTCTCCTTAGAAATACTGTGATAAAAATGCTATGATGTAGTTTACTGCCTTGAAGATTTACTGGAAGCAAAATGTGTGTCTTGGTGTATCCACAGCAACAAAACTGAGATAATGGTCATTTTAAGTCACTAGCTTAAAAGAAAAAGCTGAAAAGCTTTAAAAGAAGAAAGAAAAAAAAAAAAAGAAAAAAAAAAGAGGAATGAGTACCTTGCAGAAATTAAGAAATTACGCAATTACAGCACTACAAAACTTCGTGCTGTGTCCTTAAGTGCTCCACTTGATTTACTGGGGTAGGAAATTAAATACATATAAACTGTTGTTGGTAACACCAAAACTTACTTTGCCTACACTGTCTGATTTCCCTGTCTGCTTTGCTTCTCCACAAGTGCTGCTGAATGTTTGCTCCGGGCATCCTTGTGGAATGGCAACTACCAGGCTGTTGCTCCCTGTGGACCTTGGTTCATCTCTCAGCTCTGTGGCAGACTACTTGGAAAGGTCTCTTCTGTCTTACTACATGATGTCAAGTGTTGTGGATCATCTCAGGGCACATTGAAGTGATGTTGTGACTTGATGTCATGCCACAATATTAGGTGGGCCTCTGAAAGAGTGTAGTGTGACCCTGGAACTAGCTAGTAATCCATCAGTTAGCTCAGGCAGTGCTGCATTACCCTTGCTCAGAGAGAGCTTGGAGATTGGGGAGGATCCTGCTGTTGCTGGTGTTGCCTTCCTCATAGTATTTTAGGTCCATGTCCATTGCAGTGTAGGAAGGATAGTCCTTGTGCTTATAAGGATGACAGAGACAAATGTATGCAATACTGTGGTGCTGTAAGAGATGTATCAGCTCTCTGGGAATTGGAGTAGCTCCTTTAGAAAATACCTACAGTCTCTGCTTAAAGGCTTACAGTGAGAGTTGGCTATGTTCACTGACAATATATTTTGGGAGCTAAGTACCTGTCATATTTTAAAACCAACTTATGTTTCTGAAAGCCCTGGAACAGTTTTAAGAATCAGTGGATGAGTGTTGGAATCAATGCGTTTGAACAGTGCTATGTCTATATTTGTGTGTGTGTGTATAATTGTATATATGAGATTAAATGTATTATCTGAAAAGAAATCTCTTCAATGGTGAATTTGAAATAATGACAAATCAAGTTAAGATTTAAACTTTCCTTAACCATTTAATAGAACTTAAATGAAAAATTATTTACCAGTGTAGGTTTGGCTACGGCTTTCAAAGAAAAGGAAAGTGCTTGAACCACAGGAAATCAATGGCTTAATTGTCTGGAAAAGCAGTTCACTGCAGTGTCAGGATAACCTGTGAGAGCAACAGCCTATTCTGCAGGTGTAGGGAGAATATTTGTCACTTAAGTTTTGCAGCAATATCAATTCCGCAACGGGTGACTTGTGAAGTTGTGAGACTGATCAGGAGTTGAGAATACCATGTAGCTTGGGTTGGGTTGGGACTGAAGAAAAGTCTAAATGAAGGATAGTGAGATACTCTCTTTATTTTGGTAGAAACAGCCACAATTCTTTACTTTTATTTCTTTTTTCTATACACAATACTATTTTAAAAACAACTTTAAATGTAAAGTTTATTAAACCTACATTCTTCTCTTGGTGAGCCATCAAGTTTGGGGCAGTTTAGGTAGTAAATAAAGACTGTTTCTGCAGACTTTTATTGGGATTCAGTTTTCCTGCAAGGACAACTTGACATGAAGTTAAAAAACCACAATAAACCAAAAGAAGACAGAAACAAACAAGCCCCACACCCCAACTTTAGCAAAAAGGAAATCTATCATTCATTCATCTAAAAACTGAAAAGAAAAAAAAATTGAATAAATGTGTCATTTATTTCATAACTGCTTGGTTAAATGAATGGTGATGTATCTTCTTTAACAAATTTACAAGCTGAACTTCAGTGTGTGGGATATTTAAATCTGAACTTCTATATGTTGGAGGTGATTTTCCCCTTCTTTGCTCTTGTGAGACCTCACCTGGAGTACTGCATCTAGCTTTAGAGTCCTCAGTACAAGAATGATGCAAACCTGTTGGAGGTGATCCAGAGGAAGGCCATGAAAATAAACAGGGGACTGGAGCGCCTCTCCTATGAAGACAGGCTGAGACAGTTGGAGCTCTTCATCCTAGAGAAGAGAAGGCTCCGGGGAGACTTTATAGCAGCCTTCCAGTACCTAAAGAGGGCCTACAAGAGAGATGGGGAGGACTTTTTAAAGGGCATGTAGGGATAAGACAAGGGGTAATGACATCAAACTGAAAGAGGGTAGATTTAGAGTAGATATCAGGAAGAAATTTTTCACTGTGAGGGTGGTGAGACACTGAAACAGGTTGCTGAGGGAAGTCATGGATACCACATCCCTGGAAATGTCCAAGGTCAGGTTGGATGAGTCTTTGAGTAACCTGCTGTACTTGAAGATGTCCCTGCTCATTGCAGGGGGATTGGAGTAGGTGACTTCCTTTAAAGGTCACTTCCAGCCTAAAAGGTTCTATGATTCTATGAATAGCGTAGAGTTCAGGAAATCCTAAAATAGGAGTGGGAAGGGAGTATCTATTTATATATTTCCCTGTGTTTTATATGTATATAAAAAAAAGGAAGGCCATATGGGAATACAATAGGGTAGTTAAATATTAAAGCTTGTGCAGATATCAGCTGGATATAGCTTATCTGGCAATTTTTCTGGGGTTTGAGTACATGGTGATGGGTATGGGCATGGCAGGAGAATTGCTTTTCTGAAGGTGAGGAGACGTCTTGCATCAAGGAATAAGAGTTGAGGGAAGAGATTTCAAACAAACAATGATTATAAGTTGTCAGGTGGAGTTTTGTGTGAAGGTAGAGCATGTGGGTAAGAAATACAGTGTGACCTTAATTAAACAAAACACCACCAAAACCAAAATAAAATTAAAAAAGTGGGGGTGAGTGGGAGACTGGTGGGTTGTGGTGCAGAGGTGAAACTTGCTGATATTTCTTTTTGGTATTTTAAAAAGAAGAGCAAGCAGTGTTCATGTTTGCTTTAAAATGAATTTTCCACAGCCTCTTGTGTTTAGTAGGACTTCACAGAATAGCTTTTTTCTTTTCTTTTCTTTTTTTTTTTTTTTTGTTACAGGCACTGTCTGGAAGGCAAGAGCACAGGCAGTCAGTCAATTTCCTGATGCAGCTGCAGTAGTTGAAAGCAAAGCAGAGACTGGAAAATGCCCTTTGCCACTGGTGGAGGTGACTGTGCCTAATCTGTATGGCAAGGAATTTCTCTGTGTTCTCTTCAAGAGAAGGAAGTTGAGAAGTTCTACACATGTATATCCTGTGTGCTGCTGTGGTTTTAAACGGCAAGAGGGTAGATGTAGTTTACATGTTAGGAAGAAATTCTTTTCTTGTGAGGGTGGTGAGACACTGGAACAGGTTACCCGAAGAAGTTGTGGATGCTGCATTCCTGGAGGTGTTCAAGGCCAGGCTCAATGGAACTTTGAGCAACATAGTGGGAGATGTCCCTGCCCATGGTAGGGGGGTTGGAACTGAATGATCTTTAAGGTCCCTTTTTGACCCAAACCATTCTATGAATAGCAGCAAGCTCTGGACAGTACTAAGGTGCATATCCTGCAGCTAGAAACCAGGTTTCTTGACCAATGTGCAGAGAAATATAAGCCCCAAGGAAGAGCTGTCCTGGGTCACAGCAGAAAGTCAACTTGATCTCTGTCTGACAGCAATGCCAAGGGAAGAATGCAAGAGGGGGGAGGGCAAGTATGAATGTCTCAAAGCAAGAAAATCAGAGAGCTGAACTCTCGCCTAGCTCACGGTGTCCAAGTTCGTGGAAAGCTGAGCTATCTGTGCCATGTCTATAATCAGACAGTTTGCATTTAGGTGTTAGGACTCAATTCATTCTCTTTTGCTGAAATGCTGTAGTATTTCCCCTTAAGAACCTGTAATGTTCTATATCCTAAATATCCTAAATGGTTGGGATCTGTCAGAGACTTCTCTTTAGATGGACTCCAGGTTGTGTGGTGTGCACCAGAGATACAGGAAACATTTGGCACAAGCCAGGACAAATATTAAACACATGCCTCTGGTCTCTGGAGCAGGATGTCTGGTGTAGCTGGGTTTGAGGGGAGCCTTGTAGCGTTAATTGGAGTTATACTGCAGCTGACATTCCTGTTATTAAAGTTAAAGCTTAGAGGTCCTGTTGTGCTCAGCAGCACATGATAAATAGATGTAAACATCTTTTAAAAGATTTTCCCTGGTCAAAAGAGGAGACAAGGGCAAAAAACCAACCCAACAACCTATGAATGAAACTGGGACGTGAGCAGCCAAAATGTTTTGCCTGGGGTTATTCAGCAGGTCATCTGTGCAGAGGGAAATGGAGCCCTGGTCTCTCTGCTGGTGGTGTCAGCACCTTCTTTGCTGAAACTGTGCTTTCCTGGGATCACATGTTGGACAGGTCAAGGAAAATCTGTGCAATGACTCCGATGCTTAAAGAGGGTGATTTTGGTTGTCTTCTAGAGTAGATTGAGATGGAGCCTGCTGAGATCACATCCTGTCATTAGTTTAATGCTGACACTTCTGATGGCAGTGCCAGCCTCTGTTTCAGGAGGCAAGAACTGCAGTCTGAATAGCTGTACATGGTTTTGTTAATGTTATTTAATGGATGTGTAAAGATGTGGCGTTACTGGGTGATACAAGACTACACAGGCTTACTGGACGCAGTGCTGTGTGCATGCCTCTGTTATCTTCTCTGTCTTATCTCTTGAGCTGGTTGTCAGCTGTGTTGAAAGCATGTGTGACTGCAGTGTAGATACAGCTCCAGATACTTATTTCCTCCTGCATTCCTATGGAAAAGATAAGGCATGAAATGTGTTCCTGTGCATCTGTGCTCGTGTTTACTGTACCCTCTAGGGGTGCCCGTGAATGGTAAGACTGGGTCAGGGCAGTAGTCTTTCTAGCTTGTTTTCTTTTTCACAGGAGCCAAGAGCACCTGCTGAACCAGCCAACACCAATCCACAAAAGACATAGGGAGAGAAGGATTCATTTGCATTGTTATTACAGAGGCTTCTAGCTTGTTCTTGCTTCATGACTGAATTTGTTTTTCTAGTAAGAATCTTTGCTGTTATGAGTCACTCCGGCTTAAAAGAAGGATTTTGCTTTCAGCTGCCTTTTGCCTTAAAAGGTGATGTTGCTTCTGGTATTTGTCAAGTTTAGGAAAAAAAAAAATCTGAAAATCATCAGGCAGCTTTCTCTTTTCAAGAAACACTTGATACCTACGTCCTTAGTTTTTTGTTCTAGAAAAACCAAACCAAACGTTTAGGGAGTGCATTGCTGATTCTCCTTTGGGGCCCGCTTGATTTATGTGGCAGTGAAATGTCAGACAGTAATACTCCTGCATGTAACAGGAATATAGCCTGCATTCTCTTGTGCTCGATTTCTAGACCATCTGGAAATTAGTGGCATTAAGCACCTGAAATAGCAAGATTTAAAAAAACAACACCACAAACCCCATAAACAAACAAACAAGAAAAGCTAGGAGTTACACTAGGGGAAACAAGGCACAATTGATCTACAGACCAAATGTCTTGATTATCTGTGGTCAATAGCAATGTCATGGTCCTTTTGTATGGGTTGGTTTTTAAACCTAAGTAATTTACTGTGAGACTAATTGTGTTGTACTTAATTAAAATCTTTCTGCAGTTCCAAACTTAATGCTAAGGAGATTTATACACTAGCAAAAATCTTGTGGCACAAACCAGTGGGTGTAATTCATTATCCACTGTAACAATAAAGCTGCAATAGAAAAGGAAAGGGGTGGCTTTTTTGAAAAGGTTTGTATACAGTATGGACTTCACTCCTGCTTCTGTGGGTAGAACTAAACTGTTGGTTGATTATGCACTTGAATGGTGTTATGCATTTGAGCGTGGTTATAGCCGTACTTTTCCCTGTGCAGCATCACTGCAATTTTACCAGTTCCTAGCGGAAGATACTTTTCATTTGTGGTTATTTGCATAAAATGCTTCCACCGACTGAGCTTCCTTTGCTGGCGTTTGTCGGTCTCAGAAACTTGAATGATTAGAAATATTTATCAATTTTATTCTCCCTTGCCATGACCTTCTCCCTGCATAGGAAACAAACTTGTGCTCTCTTTTGCATGTTTTCTGTGCATTGGTTCCTGGGAGCAACAAAGCTTGCTTCTTGGGTTATTGGTGGATGATAAACTGCAGCGTGCTCTTCTGTAGGCATTCCCTACCTGGTCTCTCCCCTGTATGCCTAACTTGCCTTATTCTCTTGCCATTGCATGTTTCTTGTAATTTTATTTGTTTATCAGTGGATTGAATGAAAAAATCGTCTATTTTAAATGTTTTTTAATTCTGTATTAGAAATGTGCAAGAAGATATTTTCCCAATAAGTCAATTTTTATTTTGTGACTTGAGTTTCATTTTAGTAACAACTTCATTGAAGTTGAAGAGTGTGTGGAGTAGTACAGAGGGGAGGGGAATGGTTTTGTGAAGAAGGAAGCTTTAATCCTGGGTTAAAAAGTCTGTTCCTCAAGTGACTCCTGATCACCACCTGCTTGTTTTACTCACAAATCTGTTGTTTCGTTCTTGCAGTGGTGTCGCTGAAGGGCTGGCTGATATTGCTGTGGGAAATCAAAAGCTACTTCCAACTTCATCTTGTGTCATCTGAAAAACCACCAGTCACAGTGAGTTTCATCCTACACACACTCTGTTTTCCCCAATGAGGATTTGTTAGCTGTAATCTGTGATAATAAACTTTTTCTCTATTTATACTTTGTCAGTCCACTTACTAGTACAAAAAGATTTGATTTACCAATCCCAAGATACATACTTTCTACCCCCAGTGCTAAAATCTCCTATTGGAAGCTCAGCATTGTTAACTCTTCTGGCCACAAGCGCACCTTGTGATGGTAGAACAATGGAAGACTATGCACTTTGAGTGTGTGTTCTGGTTATTCGTCCAGTGGCCAAGGTGAGAATTGGACAAAATGTTTTCTTCCCAAGAACAGCTTCAGAAAGAAAAACTTATTTAAAGTGCCTGATAGGCACTTAAGGGAGTGTAGGACACTTGTCAACATTCAATGCCATTTAATTGTACACGGTGTACGTTTTGGATTATGGGGTTGGACGTAAAGGAAACAATTGTGCTTGAATAACTGATTCTCCTAAAAGCTAATGACAATAGGAAGAGGAAGCAACACTTCAGAAGGAAAAGGCCCCAAAAATCTCTGTTGAAAGGTTCTAAGAAAGAGAATT
Organism: Thinocorus orbignyianus; assembly: GCA_013400375.1. NCBI lineage: Eukaryota > Metazoa > Chordata > Aves > Ciconiiformes > Thinocoridae > Thinocorus > Thinocorus orbignyianus. Next base: position 11,673 of record VXBW01006924.1, read on the forward strand.
GGACAAAACCCGTATTTCTAGCCTTTGTCAATATTGCAGGTGCATAAATTATATATGACTTTTAAAAATAAGAAGGGCTGCTTCTAGTGACCTGTTTTGTTTTGCCTGGAAGGATAGGACCCGCTTGTAGCATATGTAGAGAATAATACCTGTCAGAAATTGAATATCGAGTGAAAGTAATGGTTTTAATCAAAAGCAATTAAAAGTAAGACTAAGTCGAAGAAAAGAGCAGCTGCTCAGCCAGAAGACTGTTTCCAGTGCTACAGACATGCCTTGAGATGCATATTTTATGTATTAGAAATACTGATCATGATCATAGTTGTACCTTGCATTGCCACTGTTCTTCCTGATCAAGATTTCTTAATTCTTTAAATTGCCCTCCTTTCTCTGCAACCGAGTACAGAAAACTTGGTACTGGTGTGACGGGGAATTCAGCGTTGTGTGAGATGGTTAGCTTGGCCCTTCTTTCCTTCTCATTTACTATTGTGCAGAAGTGATTGTTTTAATCATAAAAAAAAAAAAACAAAAAAAAACAGAGAACCTGTAGGGAGCCTAGTTTCTGTACTCTCCACTGAGGTCCTCCAGTAAACCTGCAAGCGAGTTTTGCCTCTGCTGAGGGTAGCATGACCCTGTCAGAGAGGATGCCTATGATTTCCCCGACACACCCTCTCTTCCCCTTAATCACTTAGATCCTCAATTCTGCCAGCAGGCATTTTCCCCAATGAATGGATCTTACTGTGGGCTGTGAATTTTGGCTAGGTAAAATGTGGGAAAGAGGAAAGGTTTAAGCGAGATGTGTCCCGTGCCACCTGACAGAGAACACTGCTCAGGAGAAGTTTCTTGGTGTATAGACAGGTATTTGGCTGAATCTACTGGCTGTAGCAAAAACATGGCACTTTACATCAATTTACATTTGTGACAAATCATCTGTAGTAATTGTGGTTGTTTTCTTAAGAGTAATCGTAAAGGGGTGTCACTGGGAACAGTGATGGTACACACAATCTGAGATACACTGAGCTGAGCACTGTAAAGGAGCCCTAGACCTTGTGTTTCTGTAAAGATAGAGGCTAGGCTGCTTTTTGAACTTTTTGGCTTTCAGGTCAAAAGCAGGATGGCTTCCACATGCTTAAGCCTGCTTTCTGTTTCTCTTGAGTTAATGTTAATTCCCTTCTGATTCTTTACAGTGCCCTGGGGAAGCTGAATCCCTGTTGAACCCACAGAAGCCACCTACACTTGCCTCTGTTAGAACTAGCCGGCAACAAAGGGTGAGGTTGCAGATGAGTGATGTCAAAGGCTTTTCTGTGCTATAACATTTGGCTACTGCACCCTTGAGAAGGCAGGAGTCTGCCGTTAGACCTCCTTGAGCAAGGCTCCCTGGTGTGATGCTGGATGCATAGTAGATGCTGCACTGGCAGCCCTGCTGATGCCGTTGCTCCTAACCTTGACCCACACCACCCATGACTTTGTGCTCTGACTTGCTTATTCTTTTGTTTAGCAAACAGACTTTGTGAGTAAGTGCATACTTCTGCACAAGTGTATGCTGACTGGTATGACTATTGAAAGGAGAATGATCTGGTGGCTACCTTAGAGCTCTGCAACTCTGGTTTCAGCTCCCTGGTCTGCTTGCAGATTCCCTCTGATTCAGTAGCATGACTGTCCTGATTTCCTTTCTGTTAGAGGACACTTTCCAACTTGGATGGGAACTGGGGGCAAACATAGAGCCAGCGAATCCTCCAGTATAGTGGTTGAAGAAGTGACATAAGTATTAACCAGGATATCTTTCTCTATATTTCTGCACAGCACACAGTCTTCCCTGAAGTCTTCATAGCAGTCAAAATGAGCTGATGAGCACTGTGTAAGGATGGGAAATGTAGGATTCTGTAACATGCCACTGATACTGAGGTGTAAGCATGAGATCCCATCGTCCACTGTCCCACTCTGATCACTGAATGCATCTCACCTCTCTGAGAGAAGGTGCTTGCTTGGACCTGAGATACCAGAGGTTGCAAACAGCATGGGTTCCAGTAGCAGGTGCTGCTTTGTTCCTTGTGTGGCTTTGCCTTGTGTAGTCATGTCTGCTTAACTCAGCTGTCTCGCATGTTGTCTGTTGGCTTTAAGCATTTACTGTAGGGTTGCAGGCAAGTCTTTTGCCCTGCATTCCGAATGTCACCAGGCGAAGTTCTTTTTGGAACCTGGGGATTTCATGGCTGCACGGCCTACCTCAAAATAGTTACTGTCCCTGGTGTGTCAATGAATAGGACCTCAATAGGGTTGACTGCTATAGAACATTCCCTCTGAACTCTGAGATGAAAGCAAGGCATTTCCTTTCTCCTTCCAGAGGGCACATCTGCTGTAAAAGGAGGGAGGTGGTTTTCTTTTTTGAAATGTAGCTCATATCAGGTATCACAGCAGTGTCTATAGGACTCCACAGCAGCGTGCTGTGATGCCTCATGCTATGGGAAATGGGGAGTATGGGAATGAAAGGCAACACTGCAAGAGGCTTCTGTCTGCGTTGATGGTACACGTGACTTCTATGGCATTACCTGAATGTCATTGGTGATGCAGTGGAAAAGGAATATGGTAAAATCAAGTTGAGATTCAAATATTCAGATTGCAAGGATAGTCCCTGGGTTTTGATCTGCTTACTTGCTTGCTAATAACGTAGCAGAGGGAACAGAATAGATTAAAGAAGTATGTTTGGCTCTGCACTACAAATATATAAGCCAACCTTGCTTTGGCTCCCGGCCCAGGGTGAAAAGGATGGCTGATCATCCTGCTCTTTCAGTGTTGACAGCTATTGCTGTCAGGGACAGATGTGACTTGGGTCTAAGATAGGGATAATGGTGCAAGTGCTTTATAGTGAGAAGGTAGATTTTAGGAGATAATGCAATTTGTCTCTTCCACAGTAAAGGGGCATAACAGAAAATTTTTGTGTTTTCTTGGTGTGTTTTTCTTAATTTTTTTCACACTGGTTCCAAGGGTGCAAAGATATTTCTCAAATATTCTAGTACTTAACAATCTTGGATTGTCTCTTTGGTTCATCACAGTCTCATAACCTGTTTCTCCTCGTGCCAAATCCAGTTACCTTACACGCAAGGAAGCAGGCAGTTCTGGGATACCAGTGGTTCTGCAGAAATGAATCAGTGTTTGATCCTTATGAAAATGTTTTGAAGAACTGAACAAGAAAGCAGTGTAGGAATTTTGTGGGCAGATTAATTGCATTCCTCTTTTAGGCTGTTTATTCATAGTCTTAACTTTTTTTAAGGCAAAAAGGAGGCTATTTTTAGCNGTGGAGTTGAAAGGAAGGAAGGGTGGAATTGAAACTGCCTCATTGAATCTGTTTCAGGATCATATACACACAATTTTGTTTTCACGTTACAGTTCTGAGCACACAAAAGCATCTTTACACTTTCCAAAGAGGAGAAGCTTTGTGTACAGAGGGGGAGAGCGAGGATCTCTGAGACAATGAAGTGGTTATGGAAAGCTTATGACTTTTGCTTCCTGAATAATTTTTTCTCATTAATTCTGTTAGAGTTAGTCTGTTATTTCCAAGGAATGATGTGGCTTGGTGATAGTTTTCTCTCTCAGCTTCCAACAGCAGATGCCTCATATTGCAAGATGAAGGGGAGGATTCTGGTATAAGCAGGAAGGTCATTTAGATATTGCTAAACCACTAGTGATAGATGTTCTCCCTGATATCCCCATGTATATCTGATAAGAGATGGAACCTGACCTGAAAAGGTGAGACTAAGGATAGGAAGTGAACTGTCAGAAAGGTAACTAGGTTGTCGTGAGTTCTAGTATATATGTTTTGATAGGTTTATTATAAGATGCTTCTGAACTAGAGAGAGTAAGAGCAACTCCAACAGCTTCCTTGCTAGATGGATGCGACTTTGACTGTAACATATGATTACTGTCTTTGGTGTATTGCTGAATTCAGGGCCCACATATCTCGTCTGTAGAAAGAAGGATACGTGCTTTGAGATTGATTGACAATCCAGCAGCCAGTGCTGACCACTGCAGAGCACTACTGCTTTTCTGTATCCCTGAATGTTGGCTTTAATGTTGGTTCTTCAGTATCTGTTAGTTTCTCCTCTCTCTGTTGATAAGAGCTGAAGGATCTTTAGAATACAAAATCTGTGAAGTCCACCTCAGGTGATGAAGGAGCGTAGGACTGCTCATGCTGTCCTGTCTGACTCCACAGACTACTCAAGGTTGGATCCTAAATTATCTATTCTTGCCATGTGTTGCTCCTGCTGTGTGTTCTCCTGAGCTGTTGGAAAACTGATGAAAAACAGGTTACGTTTGTGTCTAAAGAAAATAAAAAGTTTTTGGTTTTAGAAATAAACAGCAAAAAGAAACCCAAGTTTCTTTTTTCTCTTCCATTAATAACCAGTTACCAAATTGAACTCTGTGTATGAATTCAGAGCTGGGAAGGACAACTTGAATTTCCAAGCCTCAGTCTCAGGGAAGACTCCCTGCTGATGAGAGATCGACATGGGGCAGCCCTTTCTGTGGACTCTCAGGCCCTCTTTTTATCTGCTTTCTTCTCCTATTCTGCTTCTCCTACTGGGAGCTCCTGATCACAGCTTCTCCAGTGCTGAGAGTTTTCTGACCTCCAGCCTTGGAGCATTCATGGTTGGTTGATCTCATTTTTGCACCAAGGTACTCTTATGGTTTAAATGGCTCTTGTTGTTTCTTGCTGCTCCCCCTACTCGGGTGTATTTGCAGGCAACGATCCTGTCCCTGACATTAGGCTTCTTAGCTCATTCTTGACTCAGTTAGTCATCTTTAAATTTTGGTGTGACCAGAACTGCTCACAATAAGAGTGTTTGGGAAAGGGCTACTTTCATTAACACTAACTTCAGCATGTACTCACTAACTGTGGCTTAAGATAAATTATATATTTGAGGAGAATCTGCTGGTCTTGCTTTGATGACATCAAATAATGGTGACTTTTTCCACTCCAGGAGAGTTCTCTTAATGGTTGATTACTTTGATGTTTAAATAAGTACCTTAACTTGAATAGGCTACTTTTAGCCACTGCATCTTGAAATGCCTTTCATTGACAGTTTATGAAAGCTTTTATTATCAGAAATCTGATTTTTCTTGGAAGTACTCTGATACTCATACACTATCTAAAGCAATTAATAAATCACAAGAATTTGAATTTCAGAAACTGGCCACTCCAATTTGAAGAAAAGGTCTCTTTTAAGGTATCTTTGGGTACCCCGAAATGGCTCACTATCAGCTTCCGTCTCTGGAGGACACTGGGCATTGCACTAGGAAGAGTACATGTAAAGAATGAAAACAAAGTCCATTATTTATGACCCTCTCTGAGCTTCCCTGGCTTGTGTGAGGAAAGTGGAACTACTTGGAAATACTTTGCTTCCCCCTGGATTTCTGGTTTCTTTGAAGGTTGTCTTGATCTTTGTGAATAATCTTTGGCTTATACGTTTGATTTCATGCCAGCAAACTAAATCTTTCTATAATGCTTGTTCCTTCAGGCTTTGTATATCATGAAGATTTGAGGGATTTCTCCCACTGTTTGGTGTAGTGCCATTTTCCTTCTACTGGCACTGAAGAATAGCAGGATGTGGTTGTAAGCAAGGCACATCCTGCTGTGCACTAAGTCAGGGTTTGTTACCTGGCTGTGCTGCAGATGCTCTGCCTGTCTGTGAGTGAACTGCACAACCACTCCCTGTATGCCCTTAAACTGGGGGCAATGACACTTTGCCTGGCCCAGCTGAGCTCTTGTGCTTTCCTAAACACTTCTGGTGACACACTCTCTCTGACTGCTTAGTCATTAGACTTACAGTGGTAAGCCTAACAGTGGTAGTGGTGGCACAGGGCGGCTAGTGAATATCACCTCATTGTCCACCAACCCCACCTGAAATGATCTGGCTGAGCTTAACACTCTCACTGTTGACAGTGTGCACAATAGGATGTTAGGTAGGCTGGCTGTGATTTTATGTTTCGTTCCCTGTGCTCTCACAGTCTCTGGGTTTTGTTCCACGCTGTCTCTGTCTCTTGTAATATACTCTAATTCAGTGGCTTCTAACCTTTTTGGAACAATGGACTGTTTCCAAACACAAGGTTTCTGGCAGACTGAGCTCCTTGTTTATCATATATCACTGTTCTTGTATTCAGGATGCACTTAATTTTGCCTCTTGGAAAAGACTACAAGCATTTATTGTGTCCCTGTGAGCTGCTGCTGGGGAGACATTGTGCATACTCTTAGCATCCTTCCAGTACCTTAAGGAGGCCTACAGGAAAGATGGGGAAGCACTTTTTATGAGGGACTGTAGCAACAGGACAAGGGGTAATGGTTTTAAACTGAAAGAATGTAGATTTAGATTAGATACTAAAAAGAAACTCTTTAAGGCGAAGGTGGTGAGACATTGTGGAGCAGGTTGCCCAGAGAAGTTGTGGATGCCCCATCCCTGGAGGAGTTAGAGACCGGGTTGGATGGGGCTTCGATCAACCTGTTCTAGTGAGAGGTGTCCCTGTCCGTGGCAGGGGGGTTGAAATTCAATGATCTTTAAGGTCCCTTCCAACCCAAACCATTCTATGATAAGGACTGTTTTTCTTTTGCTTCTCAGTGCCTCACAGTAAAGCCATCATGAAGGTGTAATAATACAAATACATTTGTCCTAACATCAGTTGAATACATGCCTTGTACCTCTTTAAAAAAAAACAAACAAAAATCTAACCTCAAACCAATACATATAAGCTGCCTTCTGTATTTTAAGTGAAATCCTACCACGAGAAAATGAATTGCTCTTTTCTTCCTCTTCTCTTGGAGTTCTAGTCCGGAGCTAAATGATTTTGGCAAAATACTTTCAGGCATTTGACTTCCATGATCATAATTTTATTTGTAATAATTAATAAATCCTTTCACAGTGACAAGCGTTTGCTTTCAGAAAATGCCTGTGAGCCCCTTCTGCTAGATTATGCTGTCAGTATATGTATATAATTTATTATATATGTATGTTAAGAAAGCATGTATCTCTGTGTGTTCATCTCTAAGATGGCAGCCATCCTTGTTCTCTGGGCGTCCTTTACATCAATTAAAGTATATCATAAATTCATCAATTAAAATAACATGCTATACATCCCATTGTCCCTGAATAATTTTTCACATATGCAGTTATAGTGCCTTCTACCTTCTCTTTTCAAATTTTTTTGGGGGGAAGAAACTGCTCTTCTAATTTGAAAAAGTACTCTCCTGCTCTGTCACATGTAGTATTAGTTCATTGTGTAGTTCTCCTCTAGTATTTGCTATAGTCCTTTAAAAATGCAATTATATAATTTATATGAATTTAGAAAGGGAAAGATGAAGATCTCTATATGAGTATTTTTGAGTCTATTTTTTATATCCTCTGTGGAAGCTAGGAAAAATTCAGAAGAGTATTCTGGAAAGTAATTAGCATTTGAAATGGAGGTTAAGATTGGACAGTTTCTCGTGTGTGCTGGAAGAGATGTTTCTGGAGTCCTCTTGCCTTTCATTGGTAGGAGTAATCTGTGAGTTTTAATAAATGACTGCTTCTGAGTCCTGAAGCAGCTTCCCCGTAGCTATTTGTCCTTGCCAAGAGAAGGTCAGTGTCTTGTTTACTTTGAATTGAGAGGTTAGCCCAGCCCTCTGTATTTAATCTTGAATGTGGGCAAGCAAACAGCCTCTGCTTTGGAATTTGGTCTGAATAAGGCTGATTTTATTTGTCTGTACCACAGCAGTGTTCATAAGCCCCAGCTGGTAACTCATGCAGTGTAAGCACTGCGACCGTAGGACAAGAAAATGGTCCCTCACCAAAGAAGTTCAGCCCATGTGGAATAAATGACCACTGCATTAGTCTATCACAGAATGCTCCTGCCTGAATAGAGACTTCATCCTAGCTGTGCCCAGCCCTTCCAGGTGGAGGGAACACACAGTTTATACTACAAGCTAGTGAGAGCTGTACTTCTTGCATACACAGTACACTTGGTTGGTCAATAGTAGTCGTCTAATGTTTTCCAGATGGGAAGTGTGCACATAGGATGTTTCTCTTCCTGACTAGCACAGGGAGAAAGATGGTGACCAGCAGTGGCCTGCAGGCATCCTGGTAAAGGTGATACGGTCTTACCTGTGCTTTTCCCAGAGAATCCCTTGCAAGTAAACAGGGAAAGGAGCTGTGGGCTGTGGGTTGCTCTTGCAACCGGCTCCCAGCCACCTGTGATATGGGACAAACAGCACCTGGCGGGAGAGGAGTAAAAGAACAGCTTAGGGTTCCCCTTCTATCAGGAACCAGTCAGGCAGAGCTATATGAGCTTTTCTGCCAGAGCGTAGATTTGATCACTTGCAGTCTACATCATTAAGTTATAATTTAGGACTTCTTAGTCTTGTTCACACATAAAAAAACCCCATGATGATTTAACGGAAATCTTGGGCTTATCTTCCCCTCTGGTCCTGGAAGCCGCATTTAAGCCTGAGATTAGGAGCTGAGGGACAGCTCTGTTGCCATGAATCTAAGAAAGAGTGATTTTGTAAAGCAAAGCTGTCAGTCCTGTGAGTTTTTCTCCATTGTCTCAGTTCATGCGCTTGAGCATCACGGACGTCCTGTTTGTATCCATGTGCAGTCTCAGGAATACAGTGTTGCTCCCGCTTGCATTTAAAAGGCTATCTCTGCAACTCTAAGGGCTGCATCTTGATTCATGTTAATTGGTAATATAGGTTGTTAGAAGCTTGGGACTTGTATTTGCATTCTCCAGAGTAAGATTTTCAGTCGTCATAGTGAGGGGAAAAAAGTGGATTCATTTTTGCAAATCCCGTATCTACACTTGAGTCTCAAGTGAGGTACAGCAGTCATTTTGAAGCGTGGTGAAATGAGTCCACCATTAGCTTCAGATGCCTACTAACTAGCTGTCTTCATCTGACAGAGTTACATGGACTCTCCTTCCAGTCGGGAAAGAGAAATGGATATTTTAGGACACAATTCATCTGATCCTGTTTTAGACAACTGCTTTAGAAACAGATGCCCTGCCCTGCAGGTGCCTATTTCTCTCCATTCACTGTAGTGGCAGTCTGGGTAGCTAGCGCAGACGTTGATGTCAACATTTGCTCAAATGAATCCCATATGAAAGATTTCCAGTTTTGAATTTAACTGATTAGGCATTTTCAGAAAAACATACTCCTCAACCAGCAAACATGTCCTGGTACCCAGGGAGCTGGTTGTGTGCTGTAACTTTTTCTACTTTTATTCTCCAGCTCTTTATCTAGAGAATGAAAATTATTCCATCATGACAGGCACACTGGCCTTTAGAAAGCTCCTTTTATCTACACAAATACTTTGTGTGGTATTTTTCCACTAGTGTTGGACTTTTTCTTATCCATCTTAGAGCTAGATTAACTTCAGAAAGGCAGAAATGCCTTGTATGGAACTCTGAGGCACATTTATTTCTTTGACCAGTAAATCAGTATTATACTTTCCTGGGGACTGGAAAAGAGGGTATTATTATGGAGTTATACTTCTAAGTCCACTTTCCTGAATGTTGAATTTCCAAGGCAAAGATATAAATCTCCTTTGTGAAGGAGAAGAAGCTATATGAAACAGACTTCAGGGGTCTTATTCTCTTTGTGTTTATGCTTGCTTGCCTCTCTTTTTTACCTTCCTCCCTTTCCTCAGGTGCTACGGTATATTACTTAATCTCCTTTGAGTTAAGTATAGCTTCTTTGTCACTGTATGGAACATATTGGTATTCAGAAGAGTTTTTTCCTGTGTCAGAGCCAATATTTTGTTTTTTTTTTGTAACACTAGCCTTCTTGGAACTCTCCAGAGAATATTTTTCTTTTCGTGTCTTTTATTGACTGTGGTGCGCTGAGTATTGCTTCCCTCCCCAGTAATTTTTTAGTTTTTATTCATGACTAATACATCCATTTTATGAAGCCATGAAACTTATTTACAAAAGAAAGAGGAGCTGGTTGCAGGAGCTTGGTGGAAGTGACAATAGGAAACACACACTCTTGAGTCATGTTTGCTGTATAGATGAGATCTAGCATGCAGCATAGACAGATTCTGTAGCTCCCCAGGATCCTTTTGGCTGCAGTCAGATATTCTCTTCTGCAGTCCATCTGGGAAGGGCTGTGCTGAGGCTAGCTAGAAAGGGTTTAGTTGAGAGGATGAAGAACTGTGGCCCTGTTATTCATGCTGGTGCTAGAGGAGTGGAAATCCCAGCTGCTTTGTGGCTTTCGTGTGTCTTTTTGCCCACTGTTCTTTGTCTGCTTGCACTGCAAACTATTTCAAGAAGCAATTTTATTCCTGCAATGCCAGTACAAAAATGACAGTGCATGGATTTTGTGCCCCCTTCCTTTTTTTCCCTTTCTTTCCTCTATGTTCTGAAGTCATTTTAGGAGACACTATGGGACTTCCAGTAACTGAATCTAGTTTCGTGTTACTTTTCTCCCTTTCCCCTCCCCTCATCACCTTAGTCGTATCGTCTTGACACAGTCTTATTGTATGCATATTTTAGAAGACTAGGAATTCATGCGGCGTGCAAGAGAGGAAGGATGGCTTACCTGCACTGCAAGTGTTTATCGGCGTGTTCACATACGAAAGCTCTTGTTTCATTTCTGCCAGGATCTTCTCATCCACTGCAGATTTTTGGACCACAGAGCTGACCATTTATGGGGGGTCGTAGGCTGTGCACGAGCACCCGGCTAGTTTGCTGGGGTGGAGAGTTTGGTTCTGGTCTGCATTGCCTTGAAATTCTCGGGAGATAATATGCTGTGTTGTCTAGGTATTATAGTAGTGAAGGATTAAGAAAAGTGGACAGTTGATTGTGGCTGTCAAAGAAAAATGAATGTGTCTTCTGTCTAGGGCTGTTATTCAAGAGCCCTCTTGCTTTTGTAATAGATTAAATGAAACCCAGAGACGCTAAAATCGTATCTTGTGTGCACAGGGGCTGGATGAAATGTTGACCTGTGATTCAGGGTAGAAGATCGGTGTTGTAAGTGTCTGTTCTGGCATTTTGTAAGCAGAGTTGTCTTGTTCACAACTGATCTCTTACAGGCTACAGGTAACTTATCATATCCAAGCCACTGGGTCACTGGTTTGAGAGCTTCACTCACTGCTCCTGGTTATTTGCAGTGAAGTACAAAACACACCTTCAGATAACATTTATTTTTCAGCATTTCACATCTTGATAACTCTCAGTGTTCTTTTAAACTCATTGACAGTCCAGTCTCAGTTTTGCACCTCCCTGTTGGTGCTCTCCCAGCCTTACAAGAATGCTGTCCAGCCAAAACTAGAAACGGTCATTCTTTGTGACCAGTAAGCTGTTTGGAAAGATCTATTTTCCTGCTTTGAATGTACTGGAAATAGTACATGGCAAATCCGGACACCTAAGCAGACGAATAAAACCTTTCAATGCACCAGAATTTTTCAAGATGAAGTAAAGCTCTGACAGGAAGAGAGCAGTAGGAGAGAGCTGTGGTGGGGAAATCCGACAAGTTAATTTATTTTTGATGTTTTAATTGGAGAGGTTGGGAGACAGGGAAAGAAAAGACAGTGCTGGAGACGAGTCATGGAGTCCTGGGAAAAGGGGAGGAAAAATAATTGTAAACATGACCAGCAAAATAATCTACTTCATGTGCAAAGTCCATTTAAATGTAAATTACCCAAAGTGATTTTTTTCAGTGGAATTTTTAGTGGCACAGTATAGAAAGACAGAAGTATTTTTTTTCTCTTGTTTAAATATGCATTGCAGACAGCTGTAGAGAACTATAAACATTCCCTATCTCTCTACCTCCTCACACCTACTTCTTTCCTTTATGCTCCTTGGAGCTGTTCCCTGCAGCAATGCTTCCAGGTAGTGACAGTTAGGATGTTCACTTCAGTTACCAGAGCCCTGTCAAGGCCAATTAGCATCCTAATGACTGGCATGTACCATCTTGATAACATTCAGTCTGTGCTCTGTACCAGGGGACCTAGCCTCTTAAGAACACATCTTGTCTCATCTGGCCCATATCAGTTGTCTAAACCTGGTTGGTTGGTTGGTTGGTTTTTTTTGTTNNNTTTTTTTTTTTAAAAAAAAAGAAAAAGGAAGAAAATTTCCATTTCATCTTGTCTTCTGAGTCCCAGGGTCTTCAGCACAGAAGAAATACACTGTCCTTTCCTTTAGTCAGAAATGATGAATCTTGGTTTAGAGGGAGGGGGCTTAAATCAAACCACTGTTCTTACAGGTACTGAGGACTTTGGAAAGACTCTAAGGCTAAGCAATGCAGTATTCATTCTTCAGAGCTATGTTGAGTAAGAGCATTTGAAGAGTCAGCCACGTAATCCTCAGATATTCAGTACCTGGCCAGTATGAGTGCTAGAGTGGTACTTTTCTGAAATTACTGCTGCATGTTGTTGTTTGGCTTTTTACAGCAAAATCCACGTGATGGAAGACTAGCATCTGTGATCAGAATTATGCTTTTGTCATTCAATCAAGCAAGGCTTGAATGTTGTGCCTTTTTCTGTATATACCTCTCTGTAGCACAGACCAGGGCATGCAAGTGAGCAGATTTATGGGAGGCTTCACAGCTGCTCAGCAAGGTCAGAGCATGGTGGAGTGTCCATGGTGTAAACCTGCCACTCAGGCACCCTTTATCAGCATGGAGATTCTCGAGGCTTTGTACTATGCTGTGCCAGACTGGAGGGGAAACAGATCCCCGGCAGTGGCAGAATTAAATGCTGCAGTATGAAATCACCCCACTTCTGTGCCAGGTTTTGTTTAGTGACGACATACTTTCCAGAGAAACTCGTGCATCTATCCTCATTTCTAGTCCTAAAAGTTAGTGTTCCTTCTTGTTAACATGGCATTGCTGTCTAATCCTGCAATGTCCTAGCTCTTCAGTGGCTTTAATGAAGTGCTATGATGCCAGGGCCAGCTGGTTGGCACATTGTGTTACAGATGGCGCAGCCACACTGGAACATCTGGAGGGAGAGGTCAACAGTTTAATGGTCTTTAGGAGGAGCCAAATTACCTGCAATGCTAAATCAGCCTGGAGAGTGGCTGAAGGGCAATATATGATGGTGGTTGGACTGAAGCTGCAGTAGGGAGGATTTCAGTTTACAGAGCTGTGAAGGCAGCACTTTTCGCTGGTAGACATTGTATTATTTGAAATGGCATTGCTAAGATTCTGAGGACAAAACCAGTTTTCTTCCCCATTAGAGATAGCAAATCCCATGTGTGAACTCTGGATAGCAAGTGAGTAAGAATTACTTTTGAGGTCATAACTATTTCTGAAATACATACAAAAAAATACCCCTGCTGTCCTCCAGCCCAGCCTGTGAGACTGAAAGACAGCACATTAATATATCCACATGGTGCGTATGTTATTTTTAACATTGTTGTGAGAATTTTGACTTTTTCTGAATTTTTTGAACGGTGTTTGCATTTGCTATCCCAATGCTGTCACATTGCTATCATGACTATTTAAATTCTAATCTTAATGTTTTGATGTGATCCTCTGGAATGTCACAAGAACTTGAAGGCTAAGAAGGCTGCAGATACATGGACAGGAGCACTGACATTTGTTCAAGTATTTGCATGTACTACTTGTCTCTTCTGAACCCGTCACCAGCAGACCTAAGCCTGTGTCGTGGAGCCCCTTTTCAGAAATGCCACTTTGACTGTCATGGTATCTGTTACAGTCTGGTTTGTATGCACCGAGCCGGCTCTTGTGCATGAAGTGTAGTAAACCCAGAAGGCTGAATCACTGCCTCTACAGAAGGTGCCCAAGAGTAGAAGCCCTCCTAAAAGGGCCCAATGGCTTAATCTCTGCCTCTTTTGTTTTCTTATGTTTGTGACTTTGTGATACCTCTGAGGCTGGAGCCTTCTGTCCCACTCCTGTGGTCTCTCAAACATCTCTGAATCTAATGTTATAGGTCTCACGAGATCACAATATGTTGCTTTCTCCAGGTCTTCATGCGTGAAACCCTACTCAAGGTCACACTTAGTTTTACTTAACAAGCATGAAGGTAAAACCCCCTTAATCTAAAACATAAACTCCAATAAAAGAGTGATTATTGTGTAATTATCTCTCTTGAAATCTTAGGTGTGTAGTCAAGTGTCAAGTATAGATAAAATGGGGATAGTGTTTTCCCACATTAGTCTGCCTTTATGCCTTATCTTGACCTAGAGCTGTTCTACCTCCCTCTTCAGAGAAAGGGAGTAGCTAGGTTTCTGTGGCCTGTTTAACAAGTGGATAGTGCCCTGCAGCTTTCCAAAATGTGTTTCAGAAGAGAAAGTGTAAGCTCCCAGGCAAGAGTTCAAGGGCTCTGATACCAATTTTGACAATTGTACACATATATTGCCTGAAAGCTAGGGACTGGTTAGTTGTCTGAGCTGCAGAGAGGGGCAGACCCATAGCATGAGTTAGTCCTTTGGTCCTCCTGTACTGGTGGAACTTCCCAGCCTTCAGACCCATCTGGTTTCTTAAGACTGAAGACAGGGGCTGAGTGTTAGTGATTCAGTTCTAAGGCTTGAGGGTGATCCCCAACTACTCAGGAAAACTTAAATCCTGTTGGTGTGACTATGGACATGTCTTTTGGGGCCAAATCTGTAAAAATCGTTTAGATCTCTAGCTCCCACTGATATCAAGAGGATTAGGTGTCTACATGTCTTTATATATCAAAACACTATCTGCTTCAGCTCTCCTTTTGCAAAATCAGTAAACTACTACCTTCCCTTTGCACCTCCCAGCCTGACTGTCTAGACATGTCAAGGATTTATCATGAGGATTTGTTTTTGAAATGGTGGGGACAAGCTTTCAGTTGGGGCTCTCATCACAGGGTAATTATTGCCTTATGTCAGAATACAGAGCTGTCACACAAAGGTTTCTGCTTAAGCACACAGTCAAAAGTCAGAGTCTGCAGCTCAAAGTAATGTGTCGTCAAATCGATAATCTCTGTGGTTTTCTGTAGTGTAGGACAATTCTCAGAGATTAATGTAAACGTAAAAGCCTTTCTAGTGGAAGCAAACTGCAGGACTATGTGTTTGCATTAGACATTTCAAATGGCTGTGTAAAGACTTGGCAACTACATATTTTTGAAACGCGTTTATTCTTGGTGCAGCTCAGATCTTAGCTCAGTGATGAATTACTTTAAACTTGAAAATGAACTCTCTGTCCTGGTGTCAGGATGGATTATAATCTTAAAGGTGACTTGTAAGAGAAAACAAATATTTATTTGGCTTGTGACTTTTTTTCGCAATGTAATGGGTAAAGAGAGCACAACAAGCAGATAATTCTTGGAAGAGTCAGTGATAGCTGAAGGACTAAACTAATGGCTCTTCCCCAGCATTTCCAAATATCAGATCCATGTAGTTCTTTGGGACTTGTAAAATTAACTTCTGAGTCAAGTTCCTTTTCTTTTGTTTCCATTTCAATTAAACATTCTGGAAAAAACCCTTTCGACCATTTGTTTCAGATTTTGTGTCCTTTCCAGTTAAGGTGCATGAATTTACAACATCTCTTCCCAGGGCCCTCGTGGAAGAGACTTGCAGATGGCTTTGCTGACTGCTAAAGAGGTAGGAAATGGAGAGCTTAGGGTCAACTTTAAAATTTCTCCAGATACTTGGAAGGAGGAAAGCTACCATCACCTTGCTGCTCACAGAACTAATCTTTTTCATTTGCTGAGATGGATTTTAAGACTGGTTGTGGTCCACATTCTTTGTTCTGTGCAACTTGGTTTTTACCCAGTGACTGATAAAGTCTTGTCCCAACATCATTCCTGTAAATTAAACTTAGAAATTGCATGGTCTCATGCAATGGCTGATTTTTATCCTGAAGCAAAATATCCACCCTGGCATTTACACTTTTTGAGGTAGAGTAGGATGTTTTGCTTTTTTCCCTCTGTCCTCTCATGCTTATTGCTTTCTTCACTCATTTTATATGTGTGTTTGAAATATTTGAGGAACTTTCATTAATCTGTGTGGAGTTAACTGATATGTCTTGTGCTTATTAGAATAAATATTTTGTAATCAATAACTTCAGATATCAACAGCGATCTAATTACTCATGCTTGTATCTTTTGTTGAATTTGTAGTCCACATTGTTCCTGGTGCGGCATTGTTGCATGATATTTAGCCTTTTGAGGAGTGAAATACAGTCTCTGGCTTTCACCTTGAGCATGTTGTGGGCAGAGCTGCGGTAACAAATTTCTTGGTCTGCCCAGCAGTAAGAGTCCTTAGCTACATAGCTCAAATCTCCTGTGGCTGCAGCAGGTTGAGAGAACATGTGAAAACCTGCTGTCAGGTACTGTGACTCAGCTAGCACACTGTAACCTGCTTAATTTACTGTAATTTGCTGAGGGATCTGACACTGACATATATCCCTTGGCCAGTCATGACTCTGTTCTGTTGCAAGCTCTTGGAAGTACTGTGGAACTAGCAGTTCTGCAATGTTTTTGCATGAAGTAAAAAACAGAACTGCATTCAGGTAAGTAAGGAGTAAGCAACAGGTTCCAGTGGGTGAGATTACTTTTCTATTAAAATATATTTATGCTCTATTTTCAGTATTTTCAATTAGCTATGGATTTGTTGTGAAATAGTATGATGTTATCTATAGCCAGCAAGGAGAGGACTTGTGAGCTTGATATTTGCGTCAATGTAGAAGCTGGAGGTCTCTGTGCCAGGATTGCGGAATAGGATTGGTAGCAAGACTACCAATGCAACCTATGGTTGGCTGGTCTCTGGATGAAGAGCTGCAGAATATGGTAGTCACGTTGCTAATGAAAGACTGTACTTCTGCTGTTCTTATGCTTCTTGAGCTGTCTCTCACCCTGACCAAAGATTCTAGAGTTTAGAGTGAGGTAGTCTAGTTTCTAAGCCTCGCTCTGTGCAGCCCTGGGTGGCTTGGGAGGAATAGTGGGTAGAACATGAGCTTTGAGGACCATACTCTATTGTTGCAAATTAGATGAAAGTAGGTTGCTTTCTTTTCTGTGTCTGGGAGGGACAACAAAGAACTTAAATGCTGTTACTGGCTGCCTGGAAGGCAGCTGTGCCCTTCTGGTCCATTGTGGGTGGCTGGCTGCAAGCTCAGACATAACTTAAAATGCAATCCTCCTGGGTTTTCCAAAGTTAAGGCTCTGGGGCACAGTTCTACAACAGTGAGCTGCAAAATTTCTAGCCTGTGCAGTTCATTCTAGTCTGTGTGGCTCCTGGGACAGTTCATTGTCTGTCAGAGCTGCGTGTTTTTTCCCTGTTCCAAGAATGTGGTTACAAATACTGTATTTCTGGCTTATTGCTTTGAACATTTTTTCTGCTACCTCACAGGGCTTTCTTTTCCATCGCCCGACTGCAAAGTACTCGTCTTCATTGTCAACACTTCACATCCTACCCCTACCCTGTATGCCTCGTTCAGTGCAGCAGTGAGACATCTGCTCTGTCAGTCTTGAGTGCTCATTTGTTGTGTGTTTCCACAAAGTCTCATTCATGTTTTCTTCCGTGTCACATCTGGCATCCAAGAGGAGTCCTGGTTAAAGGTCAACAATTCTGACAACTTTTCTCATTCTCAGTCTTCTTAGCTCTCTCCTCTGCCAGCAACAAGCTAGGAGATGATGTGGTGACTGCTGCATGGGGAATACCTGCCGAGCCAGTGCCAGGCATGGCCTTGGAAGCAGTCGCTCAAGGGAGCAGCTGCTGTGTTCCCCTTTCTTTGGCCATGACAGTACTCTGTTGCTGCCCAGGGAGGGGAGGGAGTGTGGAGGGTGGGAGAGCACTGCCTCCCTGCTGAGCCACTCTACTCCTCTCCCTCCAGCAGCAGCAAGGGTGCCTCTGCTCAGCAATCAGTGTTCAATAAGGGCTGCCCTCACAGCTGTCTGATTCTGTTCCTCTCCTGGGCACTTACATGACAAGCCTTTGGGGTAGGGATGATGTCCCCGTAACTGTGTACTCGCTGTGTTTGGTAAGGTATTTATCAAAGCATACAGGTGCTGCTGTGGTTTAAATGCTCAGTGGTTCCTTCAGTACTTCCACTACTGGTCACTGTATGTTGACTCAGCTCTGTCCTCCTCTCTTGCCCCCCAAAAGCACAATGACATATAAATTTTGCATAAGAGGGAGTGTACATTTCTTCATTAATGAGAAGAATAGTGCCAGCTGTGGTTTCAGTACTAATAGCAACCAAAGGCTCCCTAAATGAGAACTTTTTTCCCTTTCTCTCTGTTGGCAGACAATTTTATGGACTTACTTTTATCTCATTATGTTTTATATGCCTCAGTTGTTTGTATACTTTATAAAGCCTCTGAAGTAGAATTATTGAATAAACACCCTAACGTTGGACCCATGTGTTTCTCATGGCTGGCTTCACGCGGAGGGTTTTTTTTAATCTTTGTTTACAGGACACAGTGTATTATACCCCCTCCCAATGCTTGCACTCCCCCAGAAGAGCCAGAATGTGTTTCTAATGCTTTTTGTTTAGCTGACTGTAGTTCTGTTCTAACCTGGGAATTACTTCCTTTCAGTGTGGCAAAATGATGTATCCAGCTCTGTTATTGATATATGTGCATCGCAACTAAGGGTCTGATTGAGAATCTGCATGACACTGTGAATCTTTCCATTGATTTTCAATAGGTTTTGACTGTACCTCTAATTGCCTATCGTTCTCAGTGAATCTGTGCTGCTCTGTTTACCTTGCTTGATGAGATAAGGGTTGTTCTGTTCCTTGGTGAGATGTATTCCTAGGGGTCTTCCTTTTTTTTTCACCTGTGCAATGATCACTTTATATTTTAGCAACCTGATGCTAATCAGTGCTGCAGCATTAGCTGTGCTTTGGAGACAGAGCTGCTGTAGTGCAGAACCTTTGTGCCCATGGGTCTTGTATGTTTCTCTCGTGCTATAAATGGGTGACTGCAACTGCTGTCAATCTACATCAAAACTCCCACAATATTACTTTTGTGAAGGGATGTCACTGTGCTTTGCTTTTCGTGCCTATCTTTCATTGTCCTTCCTAGTTACTTGTGGGTTTTCTCTGTGCTTCTCTTAACCTTATATCTCACTGATATTTTTGCAGCTTCTTTTCATGTGTTTGGCCTTTCTGTCCATGTTTTTCCCCCAGTGGGTTCAACTCCCAACTATGTGAATGTCACTCTCTTTATTGTTTCTTGGTGTTTTATGGCTTGTTTTTATCTCCTGTAGCACTGGACAGGCAGCCAGTCCTCTTCTATGGAACTGAGTGGGTGCTTTGGGTATGAATCCAGCTAGGCAAAGATCATCAGCTCAGTCTTTCCCGGCAGCCAGGAGGAGTATTACAGGAGCAGGGTTTCTATCAGTGTGGTTCACCAATATAGTCACAATTCAAGCACTTGTTCCTGTGAACACTCACTGAAGCAGATTATAGCTGTGTGAGCCTGAGGAACCAAACAGCTAGACCAAATGCAACAATGCAGAACCAAGATCCAGTCACGTGTGCTTTGTGGCCTTGTTGCAAGGTCCTTGATCCTGTTTTGAACACCAGGCACACACATTCATATAGCCTTCTACTTCTCAGTATTTTGCTGGGTCGCAAAATTGTAAGTGTTGAAAGCAACTAGCTGTGCGCTGACATGGGCTGTGTGGCTGCTTGCTGGAGCTCTGCAAATTTTCTGTCCCGATTAACTGAAGAAATGCCTTTACCTGAACAACAACCTGTCTCTGGATGACCTAGCATGCTGCTCTTGGAGGAAGGGCAGTGGCTGTGGTCATTATATCTTCCAAATCTGCCTCTATGCTGACAAATCTGCCCATCAATGTCTTAGTGACTGCCCCACATCATGAATCTAGCCTTAGTGATACCTGACCCCCAGTATATTCACTGAGATGTCATAGTAACATCATTACCTGCTGGAAGGGCTGAACATGTGCCCGTTTTCTGTCTTTGTGTCTAGGGGAACAATGCTGCATTTTTTTGCTACTTGGCAGTCATGTCTGGAAAATATTTCTGGGCATCTCAGGGAGTAGCTGAGAAATCTTTGTTTCTTGAGGAAGTTTAGCTTCTGCAGAATCTAAATCTTATCTGTAGCCCGCATTAATTTATTGCATTTATGTATTGAGCAGGCTGCATTCAGTATGCCGATTGAATGGAGAGATGATTTAAAAACATGAAGTGTTCTGGAGAGAGATTAAACTGTTTTCTTGTTCAGTATTTCATATCTCTCTGCCTGCCTTGAAAATTGAAACTGCAAATATTAATTTATTAATTGACACATTTGCTAGTCTCATTGTAATGATACAGCCAATCCACAAGCAATCAAATGATGAGTCATACCTTCAAAAGCAGGAGAATTATTTTTTTTTAAATCATGAGGTTATTTCACAGTGTTGGGTTTTGTTTTCGGTTAGTCCTCTGCTGTATGAACAGTTGGGGTTACCAGACTTTCTTCTGTAGTCAGGAGGAGCAAAATCTTAGATTTTTACTTGTTTTAAAGACAGGACACTTATGCTCAAGAGAGACTTATAACAATAGTAAAAGTTGACAGATCTACAACTTTCACTGTATCTGTTCAGCTGTTGTTTAAAACGCCTTAAAGAAACAGCTCTCTGAGTAAAGTTAATTGAGGACTCTTGAAACAGATGTATAGTTGGCACTTTCTGCTGTCTTTCACTTTTACATTTTTTCCTTTTACTGAACTTAGAAGTTATAATAACATCAGCCACAGCTTTCTCAGTGAATATGTACATGGGCTGCAGCACTTTGAGCAGGAAACCTGAGAAGGGTAAATCCCAAAAACTTCTTCAAAAGTCCTGTTGCAATTTCTTGTCCTTGTTTGAACCTGGCCATTTGTGTGGGAGAATTATTTTCCTAATATTTTGTTGGCTATCTTAGAGCTGTAGTACTGTGCTAGGGCCTGGTAGTAATAAAACATGCTGGTGTTACTAAAGTAATCAGGGTGGCCGGATTTAAAAGCAATTTAAAGTATTACAGAGATTTTCTCAGTACTGAGTGACCAGGTGATAAAATGGCAGTTAAAATATATCATCAGCAAATATGAAGTATTGCATGTAAAAAGAAAACAGCCTTGCCTCCTTCCCTTTCAAAATCCCCACAAAGTACTCAAGAGAAGTAACAACGAGTCATACCTCAACTAATACTGCTTTGGGAAAGTTGTTCCTAGTAAGTTTTAGGAAGCATTAGCTCCGTGTTCAGAGATGATTAAAGAGGCAAAATAAAAGATTTATTTATTTTTTTTGCTGTGCAGGAATTCATGAATTTCTAGACTTGTTAGCGTGGAAGAGAGATTGCGGGAGTAGGCTAGTGAAATCATGAAGAAGGGAGAGAAAATAAATTAGAGAATGATTGTTCACTGTCTCAAAAATCAGATATTAGAAACCATCTAATGAAATAAGTAGTATTTTTTAAATAAATGAAAGTATATTTTCCTGCAACACAGAATGAAGCTGTGGAACTCTTTGCTATGTCATGTTGTTGAAGCTAAAAGCATGCACAGGCTAGAGGAATTCATGGAGGAGAGATTAATGGGCTATTAAACATTAGTAGTTCAATCCCAGCCTCTAGCTGAGAAGCTGTAAGCTTCTACTAGTCAGCTGGAGCACCTTAAGGAAAGGTCATGCTGCTTTCTTCTAACTTCTGGCTCCTTTCATCTTCATTCCTACCTATTCATTATTTGTAAGTGACCGATGGGCTGGTTACATTTGTGTTTTCCTGTGGGGCTGACTGTTTCTGTTTCTAATTATTTAGTTTAAATCTATGTTTCTTGGCAACTTTAAGGTGTTTCTTACCAACCTGGTAGAGTCACATGCGTACATTCACATTCCACATGACATGTGTGCACAATTTTTCTGGAAAGCTTTTCTACGTAATTGGATTGCATCTGTTTTATTTCAATGAGGTAGGATCTTGATGCAGATTATGTTGGGCAGAGAAATCCGTGGAGATGCACTTAGGAAAATCTCCACTAGTTGTCACTCGATCCCTATTTTAAAGCTGACTTCAAGACCAATTCGAGCTCTTTCTAGCTTCTGTAAAAATGATGTCCTGGCCCCCAAATAACAAATATCTGTGACAAATTTTGCCATGGAGTCTTTCTGAAACATGGTGATAGGGATTGATTTAAATCCAAGAGATCACAGCCTCTGTAAGTGTTGTTCTGTGGGTTTTAACTTTCTGAGTAATTATTCTTAAGAGCGTATTGTCCAAGATCTAAACTACTCTGGGGCCTGATATGTCAGCTGCTGTGTGCATATAGTGTGATAACTCCTCTCCTGGAGAAGTGATGATCTCAATTGACTTGTTCCTTCCAGGAGAAGAAGTTATAGAAGTATGAAAAGGCTATGGCAGTACCTCTGTCAGCTTGGGTTTAACTTTTGGTCAATGTTTTCTTGGGTGAAAGTTAGCAGGATTGAAAAGGTGTGTGGCAAAAGACTGCTAGCAATGATGAGGAGGAAGGGGCTCTGTAGAGGTGTTACACAGCTTATTCCCAGCATGGTTTCCTTTCTAGTTTCTTGCAGCGAAAAATGTAGGTCCTTATTTACTGTGAATGTAAGCTGTTTTACAGGTGCATGTTTTGCCTGTTTTTATTTCTTTCATACTTGCATTCCAAAGCCAGTATGAGAAAAATATTGAATTTCATAAACTTGATAAGCATCTTATTTCTTTTTCCATCTTCAGCTCTGCCTGTCACAGTTTCATACTCAGAGCACGTCTTTTATTTGTGTTAGAGGTAGTGTTGTGTTGAACAAATCAGGTTCTGTACAAGTTGGTGCTTGATGCTGTGACGGTAGGAAGGGAGAGATGCTGACTGTCTTGAGTTTGCAATCTGAGTAAATCACAGAAAAATGCAAACATGTCAGAATTCAAGCTTTTAGTCAATTATTTTAGCAAAATTCTCTTGTCCTTCTTTGTTTTTATGGCAGGCAAGCCTGTCTTGCAATTTTGCTCTTTTACTACAATTATGTTTGGCCTACTCCATTCCAGTAAGAGGTACGAAGGTAAATCTGGCTAATAGTACCTGAGGGTGATGCAGATCATCGCTATCAAGAGAGCTGTATCATCAGTGCAGGCTCTCTTTGCTCTGTGGAAGGAGAAGATGGACAAGGAGTTGCCTGCTTGGCAGGCTCATTAAGGAAAAAGCATTCCTGTCTCTAAATGCTTTGACTTCAGTGAACATATATTATTTGAGGTAGTAGTCAATGATTAAGTCGGGGAGCAAGAGCAACTGGGATGTCCTCTACCCTCCTCTCACATGCTGACTTTGACTGTACTGTTATGTGCTGTACTATATACACTTCAGGAGCAAGGATGAAATACAAAGCAAAGCTGGGAAGGCCTGGCATATGCTTGTTCCTGCAGATCAATTGCTGTTTCCAGTCTCTCAGTGCTTAGGTAGTAGGTAAAGCTGTGTTTAGTAAAAACCAACCAACCAAAAAGACCTGCACCACGAAAAACCCAAAACAAAATAAAAACCAAACCAAAACAAACCCCAAAAAACTACGCCAAAACCTACCCACAAAACAAAGACACATCCACCACCACCATTTGTCAGGATTTAAAGAAAAGTATTTTCATCTAAATTCCCTTTTTAATGTGATGAAACTGAAAAGATTTGTTTTTCAATGACTTGTTCATTGTAAAAGTGTTATGCTGACTTATTGCTATAAAATTTAATAGAAAGTATTGTTCAATCCCTTTTCGCCTCTGAAAAGGAGGAAAGAATCAGCTCAAACTGAATTGCTCTCAAGGTGTTTCTTCAAGGTTAGAGAATGTTTCCTGCTCAAGCTACCCATTTCCTTTGAAATAATTATGTTTTGGAAATGCTGTGAGCCCAGGCCATGAAAATGAGTGTCAAGGGAGTAAGGGATTTTTTTGAAACCAATGGGCAGGGCATTTATGCTTTTGTGTCCTAGGATTTACTGTGTTTCATTTTTATACTGAGATAAGTGAAGTAGGGATTTTTATTTGCATAAGAAACATGTGTCTCTTTATCTCTTTTATATCACGCCATAATTTGATTGCTTTGTTGAAGCAAAATTATTACACATCTTTGTCTAATGTTTTCTTTGTTCTTTCATTTTCTAAAAGCTATTTGAAAACCATGGAGATTGGGCAATCCCCTCCCCCATATCTTACAATTTAAATGGAGGGGAAAAGGATCAGAAACTTCTTATTACTCTTAATTGCCTTTTAATTATTTTACACTTTAATTAAGTCTCACCATTCCTCATTAAGGGTATTGTTCAGGAAGTGTTTTAGTAATTCTTCACAAGCAGCATCTGTGAAAGCTTTTGGTAGCTGCTGCATCAGCAAGGAAAATTTTCACTAATGTAAGCAAATAGCACATTATGAGGCTTGCTGCTCTGCTGTCACTTGGGGCAGCTTTGGGGAAGCTGTGGGACAAAAGATAGAACCCCGAATTTATATCAATGTCTAGAAAACAAGTTCCTGAGGCTGGAGCAGTCTTGCATGGAGATAATCATTGCACTCATAAAGTGACCGTTTTAATGGTTTATGCTGCATAGCTCAGAATCTTTATTAGCCAATTTGATGGCTTCCTTGATCTAAGCCATTTCGTAATAAAATCAGAGGTGCCAGACAGTGACTTCTTAGGTGCTTACATCATGTCTCCTGTGGTGGCAAGAAGTCTGAGGCAGGGATCAATACATTATTATGCATGAAGCAACTTAGAGTAGCCTGCCTGCATGCATATGAGAGGAGGAGGGTGCTGCCTCCAAGACCAGAATTTCAGGAGCTGAGCTAGTACCCCATGTGATGCAGGTGCAATTTGACCTGAGGGGTTCTTCAGCTCAGTTACTGGCTCTTCATTTTGACAGTTGTGCAAAATTTGATTCTACCACAACCAGACTTTGTGCTCAAGTGAAAATTTCCTGTGTCACTGTAACAGAAAGAATGAAGTACATACTAAACAGAACAGCTACAGCAGAGAGTAAGCCTGAAGTGAAGCTTCTTAACTAAATTTAAAACTTAAGGATCCCTTTGAAGAAAGATTTGAGAAGCAGTTAAGCCTTCTGAACAAGGTCCATGCAGAAGCAGCATCTTGATAGCAATGTGAACAAAGCTTGGGAAGTTGCAGTAGCACTGAGGGAGATTTTATCGGTTTGTCCAGTACACTGGATATTTGTTTAGTTTGATAGGGCACTGCTGTGGGATTAATCAAATGAAAGTGCATCTTCATGTACTGTAATTGAACTCTTGGTAGAATGAGCCTGTATTGTCTTGATTGACAAACCTAAAGCATTCTGGTTTTGCTAAGGTTAGCACTAGCTGTAAGACCCACGGAAGTAGTTTAGCTCAAGGCATTGCTATGAGCATGATATAATTTAAATACTTCATGGTGATCAATCTCATATGAGGTCACTCTCCTCTCTCTTGCACAAAGGCAGAGATGAGCTACTGTCTTTGTATGTGTGTCTGAAAAACAAATCTAGTATAGCACACTTCAGGGTTCAAGTCGTGTACAACACTGTCTCAACCCTAGTTGACATTTTGGGTATTCAGCTGTGAATAAATGAGAGTCTGCCTATCAGTTCATCAGGGAATCTAGCAAATGAAGAACCGCAGTAATTAAAATCTTGCTGGTGTGAAATCCTACTGAAAATACTTAGCATCTGCCATCCAGCAATTTTTAAATACTTAGCAAGCTTTCGACTTTCTCATGAGGAGGTTAATGTCAATATCTTCCATTTTAGAGAGATTGGTATACAGAAGAGTCACATTACTTTCCTGAGTCATATGCGATGAACCAAAGCAGAGTTCTTTGATAAGGATATTAACATCAATGATGGAGTTCTTTCCATACATGCGATCACAGTTATTACAATTGGTAAAGCAAAATATTACCTGCTGTAGGTAGAACATGAGTTTTAGGAACTTGTCAGTCAAGGAGAGATCAAGTGGCTTTCTCTGGAAGAACTGAAGAGTCTTAGGTTGTGAAGAGTCTTAGCTGTTGTGAAAGATGAGCCATGGCTTTAAGTTCACATCTCCTTCACATGGATTTTTTTAATCAGTAAAAGAGCAGAACTGATGCAAATTGATTCTTAAGAAATGAAATTTTCCCTCAATCAAGAGTACAAGGGCATTTTAAAAATAAAGGTTAAAGCCTTACTTAGCATGTTGACATGGCTTACATGTTGTATGAAATGGCTTATTGCAGAAGCAGGATACTTGAAAGCCGTCAGATCAGTAGTAAAGTGTAGCTTGGCCAAGATCTGGTTGAAAAGAATTGAGTAATTCCTGCATGTTGTAAGGTATTTCAAGAGGAACATAAAACACTCCTTCACCTTCATGGAAATGTAATTGCATCTCACATAAACCCCTGGAAACTTGTAGCTCAGACCTGCCTTTAAGCTTATGTAGAATGCTAGGGGGTGACATTATACAGGGATTTGGTGTTTGTATAGCCCAGGTCTACATATCGATGTAGACTCTGAAAAACTGTAGGCAAACTTTGGTGAGATTGAAGAGAGAAGAAAAAATGATGAAAGAACTGAAAGAAATTTTGATTTTAATCTTAACAGAAGTCCCCGCTACTTTGGTGTATTCTCATATGCTTTTTTGGGGGACAGCCTGCTTACAAAGCTGTACCTGGAAAACTGAATCATGCTTAGAGAAGTAACCTGGAGTTCTGCTGTGATGAATGTGTCTCTGATTTTGACTAAAACATTTACTCAAAGCAGCTGTGACAAATACATGTCTGGCTTAACTTATTCTGAGATCTAGGTTTGCAAAACTCCATTGCAACACCATTAAAAGATTCATAAAATTGCCATATTTTAAATATTGAATTTGCCTTTTTTTTTTCCCCCACAAGAAAGTTCATCGTGAAGTGACTGAAGTGTAGTTTATTTCTAAGATGGTGAATTGTATGTTCCTACTCCTGCAGATTACCTCACTGATCATGTACTGCAAGTGTTAATGTAACCTGAAACAAAATAAATACAAGCCAGTAAAATTTGCTTATCTTCTAGCTAAAACGTAGTTGGGGAGGGAGTCTTTTGGATGATCCAATACAAATTTGAAGGGTGAGAAGAGGAAGCGATAAGACCCTTCTGTGAAACTTCAGGGAGACTGTAAGCACAGTGGTTTTAGTGCCATGACATGGAATTTGTCCCAAGATACCTGCAAGAAGACCCATGTAATAGAGTTGTTACTATATGTAGACTTTTATTTAAAGATTTCTAGGTGGCTCAGACTTCTGTTGTCCTTAAAAGAGTTCAGTCTGGCATCAAATGAGATGATTCATCAGGTATAGTGAGCACGAATGCATTTTTGACAGATGCAATTAAGGTATGTGTCTTAGCAACATTTTTCTTAGCCATAGGTCAACATACTCTCCATTTATTAAGGGCTTTCTCTTAAGTGACAAATGGTGCAAGACAGCTGTTTTAGAAATAGGACTCATTTCAGTGTCAGAGGTGAGAAAACACTTGTTGTTGTGTGTAATGGAAAAACCAACACCAGGACCCCCACAGAGGGAGCTTTAGGAAGCATTGCAGCTTTATACTATGGGGGAAAACTTTTTTGTCTATGAAAGCAAGAGATAGAGAGCACTCCTGTTTCTACTACGGACCCTGGGTGTTGCAGCTGCCTAGCTCCCTGCTAGCATTCATGCAATTGCAGGAGTCTGACTATTCCACATCACTTGTGGGCACCATAGCTCCTGACCTTTCCGATCTGGGACAGTGTCTACCTTTTATTCATTCTAGCAAGTGACCTGCTTTTATGCCTGGCAGCTCCCAGCCCTGCCTTCTCTCCCATTGTCCTTCTCTTGCCATACTTGTTTTCTGGTTGCTTGGTGAGCCACCGCTCTTAAGACAGAGTATCTTGTGGTTGAAGTCCTCAGTATAGTCCTGAAAGCCCCAGTCCAATTTAGTAACGTGGGGCTTTTGATTTTATTTATTTATTTTTTAATGGTT
Source organism: Thinocorus orbignyianus (assembly GCA_013400375.1). NCBI lineage: Eukaryota > Metazoa > Chordata > Aves > Ciconiiformes > Thinocoridae > Thinocorus > Thinocorus orbignyianus. The sequence goes on from VXBW01006924.1 coordinate 39,558, forward strand.
CCATGGTTGGCAGACTTCCTCAGCATTTTTCAAGTCTGGTTGCCTTTCCTGCTTTGCACCTTGAACTGGAAGAAATTAGCCCAGTTCAGGGGCTGAGGTCTACTTGAAACTGGATTATACACATATAAAAAGATATACGCTAGATTCTCTTGTGAGTCATGGTAGCAGTTCCCAAACCTATAGGGAACCTTTTCTTTTGGTGAAAAAAAAAAAAAAGTTCATCCTTCTTCCCTTAGTCCTTGATCTCCGGTAATAGAGGACAAAATAGAACAGGTGTTCTTGTTGCGTGTGATCCCTTTATCAGGCGTTTATTTCCTGACAAGGAATAGGAAGGAGATTCTTCTTGCTTAGTCTGTATGTGTGCTGCTGAACTGAGAGCTGTATAAAACAGATGACTTCATATCCCATGATGGCTTTCAAGCAGTCTTCTGTGCTCTTCTGTAACAGTCCTGCAGACAAGTATAGGTATGCAGAAGATGGCAAGGAGCAGAGGAATGCATGTCCTTTCTGTGTCTCAATAGATGTTTTCAGGGGTCAGCAAATGATGGGTTGTCTCTTGTAATTATATTTGCAACCATCTAAAGGCAAGAAACATGGGTTGGTGTTGACAATTGGAGTTATTTAAAATAACTGTATTTAAAACACTGAGCCTGTGGGAGCTGTTTTGATTAAGAGAGAAAAATGCCAGATGTTTCAGGTACAGTAGACATCAGGAAGGGATTAATTAATAGTTCGTATAAATATGTATTTTCTATGACTAAAGCGCATATACTGAGAAAAAGTAATTAGTTCCATGTACTAAAGGTTATGAGGAAAGTTGTTGAAAAAGTGGTTAATGAGTTTTCACCACACTAAATTTATGAATCACAAAAACATGGTGATAAGCACAATGAATTCCAGCTTTCAAGGTCTCATGTTGGTTTGTTCCCACAATGCCTTTCATGGTCTTTTTAAGTATTTAACCTGAGAATATGTGTGTATTTATAAAAAATAAAATTGAACAGCCTCATTGATGTGGATTTGTAGGATAACAAAACTATGTTAGAGGACTCAACACCCACGTTTGTGCATATTTCAGAGATGTTTATTTTGGACTGGCTGTAGCTTTGCTGACTGCCAAAACCTTGTGCTATCTTGCTCTGTCTCCTGAGGTTACTTGTCAATCTGTGCGGCTATAATCCATGTCTGAATGGGAGCAGGGACTGCGTAGGTGTGGTATTTTCAGACAGTCAGCTTGTGATAACATTGCCATGTTTCTCTATGGGCATTTATACAATGTGTATCTGGACAAAGTGGCAGCTGCTGAGATGCTCGTTACTAGCTGCAGTCCTAATTACTCTACAGTTGATGGAAACAGTCATCTCTGAGACAGACCAATTGCAGTGTAACACAAAAACCTTAAATTTAGTTGATTAACTTTACTGTTTGTTTAGTGGTTTTTTGTTTTGGTTTGGGTTTTTTTAGATAAATTTTTCTTCTTGAATGTGAAGCTTTGTTTGTTTTGTTAAATGTGTCATTTCCCCTTGGAGCTTTCATGGGCTGCTCAGCTCAAGGAAACTGCACACTCCATCTTCTGAGTCTTGGATGCTACCCTTCAGTGTGAAGTGTCTTTGTAGAGTTGTCTGTGTGAGTTCAGTTATATTATTAGTTAAAAAAAAAAAGATCGCCTTGAAATTCTGGATTTCTGGAATTTTTTCTTAATTGCTTTCAGGAACTGACCCTCCTTTCTTTCTCTTGATCCTCATTTAAAAGGGATGTGGAAATAGCCATGTGGAGGGTGGAAGGCCAGTTTCTTTTGACCTTTGGAAATTTGTTAAGGATTCTGCTTCCTACTGACTTGGAGTAAAACCTAAAAATGTTGAAAGACTCCATGAAGGAAAACTCTATAGACTCACACGTGTGTTTAGGGAGCTGCTTGACTTGCAGTACGTACTTTTTTGTTTCAAATTCCAAACCTGAAATATTTCATTTAGATTCTGACATCTGAAGTGTAAATGTGATATGCAGAAAAAAATACGAAATTTAAAATAAGGGAAAGTAATTTAAAAATGAAAAGTGAGCAAAAGCTTCTTTCTTCTGGAAATGTTGTGGGGTAGAGTAGCTTGTATCCTGTATTTTCATTTTTTTTAATATTCCCGACACTGGTTTGATTTTATTAAATACCAAGATTTCAGCAGAAATGCTTATTCTGATGAGCTGTGGATCTTTTGAAATGCTGTATTTTTGTGTTGTTGCTGTTGCTACCACTGTGATGCCCAAAGGCAGAATTTAGATTAGATTTCCACAGGGCTAACTGGAATCCTCGTAATGAAGAGCATACCAGCAAGGTTAGTGTGTTTCAAAACATAGAGAAACTAATCCTGACCCTGTTGATGCCATTGACAAAACCACAGTCAACTTTGCCCAGATGAGGATTTCATTTGAATGATTCAAGGTTTTGCTTTCTTTGCTAAGATGGAGCCCTTTGTTTTTGAGGCACTTGATGAAGTGATTTTCTCTGGGTTTGTTTAGGCTTTGCTTTAAATGCCAATTTCTCACTTCTGTTACATAGCCTTTTTTCTCTTTCCTATTCTTTTGGGCTTTGTCCCTTCACTATGGAGTCCAAAGGCAGTGAGTGTGAGTCGGGAGGAGGCAGGAATTATATCTGAAAATAAACCACTTACTCAAGTCCACCGATTTCCTTCACTTCGTCTGTATCATAGCAGAGTTAAAAGTCTGAAGCCTCTTCAAAGAGGCTCTCTTCTAACAGTGGCAGTTTTCAGCCCCACTAGACTAGTCTGTGGACATGGTTTTTGCTGGGTGAGCATGCCTGCACTCCTCTCCTGCACAGGTGTCTCTTCAATAACCTCTGGAAATTGCTCTGGCTATGGTCCCATATGTTGGAGAGGATCATGACCCTTGTAATTTTTTGCAGCTGTTTCTCTTGTAAGTGTATGTATTCTGTGCTGGCAATAGAGTTACAGTGCATCATAAATACGTGTACTATGCAGTTCTTGCCTGTTACATGGTCCTGCAAAATTATGAATTTTTGAGTAAATACTGATGATTCCTAATTTCTAACTCTGCACTGTGAAGAGTCTGCTTATAATAAATTACTTCATTGTGTGTCTTGAGACTTGCTTAGAGAACTTCTGTTGTAAGTATATTGATAAATAGCATACAGCAAGTTACATACAGTTGCTGGTTTTTATTACTAGAGGCAGTTTTCTAGGAACAGTTAAAAGATGCCTGATTATAACAATGTCTTGCATGTTACCCACGCTTGCTCTCTGCAAATGCCAGTTTCCTCTTGAAAAGGGCTATAGCACTTCACGGAACTCATGCACGGTGTTAATAGGAGTTTAGCCAAAGCTGTCTTAATGCAGTGCTTACAATTAACCCTAAGATGTTTTGACAAATGCCTGGACTGTTACAAATACACTGCAAACTATAATTATGCACCTACGTAGTTGTGAGAACTGGGTGATTCTACTATCACTTTGACTTAAAGGTGTTATCACACTTGTCATGGCATGGCTTGATGGCCTCATTCCTAGTCAGGATCTCATTGCAGCGTGCTCCCTACAAACACTGTAAGTGATGTTGAAGAATTTAGCATCCAGATGGGCAAGACAGAAAGGAAACCTCATTATACTCCTTTGCGAATTAGGACTCTGTAATGGTAGGTTCAGGACGGGTCAATGGGAAAGTGGCAACTGGACACAACTCTAAGTTTTTGGTCAAAAGCTGAGGGTCAAGGTTGCCCATCCTTTGTAATGCGCTTTTGGCTCTTCTGAGATAGGCATTTCCCCAGTGTGTTGTTTCAGTGGTTATTTCCTTTTTTATCTTGTTACATAGCTTTGAAAAGTACTCGGCCAGATGGGCTGTTTGATTTGCTGGATATTTAGCTCTTTTATGTTTCGTTAAGTCAATATATGTCAATTTTTCATCTGTATAGCAGAGCTAAAACTTTGCTGTTTAATACCACGCTGTAAGGATAAATTAAGAGGTTCATTTCTTTTTTGCTGTATCAGGAAAAGAGTTAATGTGGTTTAAGATGAAAATAAATATTTCAGATCTGATCTTTCTTTCCTTCCTCCCACTCTCCCAGTATTACATGTATACTTTGTCTGAGGTTTTTGCTCACACCTACCTATTTCTGATTTAAGTAACACTCATTTTAAATGCATTATTCCTTTTGGATTGCACAGGGTAATGCTTGATTATTCCAGCTTTCTTTGACCTTCTTTCATAAGTGAAAGAAGTGATGTTGCTCTTTGGAGGCAGCTCGTTCATACCACTTCTCAATTATCAGGAAAGTCTGTTAAGCATGATGTTGGGTGACTTGAGATCAGGAGTCAGGCTATAGGTCCCAAAGGGAGAAAATACAATCTTGTGGTTAAGATCAAAGGCTGCAGATCTTGCATTCAGTCCCTCTCTGTGCATCCTTCAGTATCCTAAAGTCATTAAGTGAGGGAGCTTAAATTTTCCTGTCTAGCCTAGGTGTTGTAAGAATAAATTAATTGGTGTAGATGAGTCACTAGGATGCTCTGGGACTATGGGTTATTTAAAAACCTAAATTTGTTACTGAGGCCAGACTTTTCTAAAGGGCTCAGCTTGGCTTTTAAGCTCATGCCAGTAGTTGTCTTACCACTGTCATTTAGGATTTGTATCACAGTTGTGCCTAGAAGCCCACACGGACATCAATAATGTATTACAAAGGCTTATTGTCAAGGAGTCCTTGCCCTAAAGAACTTGCAGCCAAGTCAAAGGCAATAAATGGATATGAAGAAGACAAGAGAATGGGGAAAACATGTATATATATGAAGTGTACTCTATTGCCATATATATATATATTAGAGTTAAAAGGTCAGTGTGTGATAGAGGGTAAGTGTGGTGAGAAGCGAGGAAAGACCCTACCTGTTAAAACAAATAACTAAGCACAGGTGGAGAGAATCATGGGAGCTTCTGTGATTGTAGACTTAAGTTGGGGAGGAATCTCTACAGCAGCATTTTAAACAAATAGAAGTAGCACCAGACTGCATTTATCAGGAGACAAGATGAGAGGAAGAGCTTTCAGTAGCAAATTTACTAGCAAGATTGTTGCCAGATTAGTGTGCAGAGACCATTCTGTCTGTGCGCTGCAAGGTGTATTTCCACCCTAAATTGAATTATTTTAGCTGTCAGTAAATGTTTGATAATATAGTGATCTGCGCTTGGGAGATTTGCTTTTTATATTAGTGTTGTATAGCATTCAGTGTTCAGGCTAGAGAGAGCCACTCATTTTTACCTCATGGTCCCATGTGAACTCACTTAACTTAGTCATGAGTGGGCAATTAAATAAGGAGACCTTGTCAGCTCCAGGCATTAATATAAATCTTGGTGCTTGTAATACATTTACATGGCTCCCCCAGGTCTATCTGGACTTATAATCATCTCTCTCATTCACAGATCTTCTGGGATATTGACTGATCACTTTTGCTTTGTAGTTCTCTGAATCAGAATTTGGCCCCGGAGGTAATCCACAGTAAGTTTTTCAGACAGGCACTCAGTAAGCATAGACATTTGCCCACCTTGGTGGGCATTGCTCACCAATGCCAAATAGGCATTGCCTCAAGTAACGCTAAACACTCTGCTGGGGAAACAGGGGCTCGTGCTTAGCAGGCAGCAGATCTTACACTCTCTCATTCAGGTGCTGTCTACCATTAAATGGCTCAGAGTTACTGGTTCCCATTGGTTGATGCAAGGCTTTCATGAACAGATTTGGTGATCTTTTTGTTTAGAAAGGGCACGTCTGCATCGTAGAGCCCTAAATAACTGAGTGAGTGGTCAATATGTTTGTTGCTCACAGGGATTTCAGTAAGAGGCTCTTCCTAATTTCTTTACCTTAATCACTTGGAGTTTGTTTGAATGTGTTAAGGATATAACTAGTAGCATTGTCCTAAAGCAGGCATGATCCACTAGTTAAGATGGCTCATGTTACACCTTTGTCGATGATCCTATGGAAGGTTTATCATCTTACAGAAGGAAAGACAAGATGCAGACATGCAGGAACAGAATAGCAAAGAGATATTATTTGTGCTCTGTTTTTCTGGACAACCAGTGGTTTTCTGTGTTCAAGTTACTGAGATACTGCCTCAACACCACCTAAATTTTCATGCAAAATGATAGAGAAGCAGGGAAGGGTGCGTGGCTGTAGTCTGGTATGTGTAGTTTTGTTGGTTTTTCCCCTTTTTCTTCTGAAACCTTAGGAAATGATCTTTTTATTTCAAAGTTGGGCAGAACTCCTGTTCATTTCTCTTTCAGCGCTCTCATATTATTATAAATAAATAAATGCTGGGGCATGATTTTTTAAGTAGTCTGCGCTGGGAGGTGGAGACTTGAGCCTTCATTCTTCCAAGTGGATGCACATTTTCCTGGCTGTTATCATGAAGATTGCCTGTTGCAGAGACTTAAAGCAAATGTCATTTCTGGGACTTCTTCCCTTCCTCCCTTCCCTCATCACACCAAGCGCCAAGGTAGTGTCCACCAGAACAGATGATAATGTTGCTAGGTACTCACATTTCTAGTGTAGATGTGCTATGAAATCCAAAATAAGCTTAAGAGATAATGTTAGCAGAATCAAATATTGTCAGAGGCTCATGTCTCTAGCTATATAAAAGGCATTCAGACTGTCAGTGTTTATTTTGACAGCAAGAGACATGGATGCAGTGACAAAGCTTTGTTAAGGTGACTCTATTATACAAACTGACTGGCATGTGTTTCCTTGCTTCAGCTGATGAATGTTGGTGCAGAGACAGAAGCTGCCTCACTCTGTATCTTTGTTGATCTTCTGTTTTCAGAAGTGCTTTGAGATCTGACTCATGGCAGGCTGCAGCCAGTTACAGACCAGCTGAGGCAGTATGGAACTGGGTGGATGATGGCTGATATGTTTTTCAAATATAACTTTCAGCACTATATGGCTGGGCATTTTCTTCGAGTAGCTGGCACAGCTGTTCTGTGTAACTGTATATTTTGTCTTCATGCATGTATGAACCCTACACAGTGAAGATGATGAGTTGTGCATGGATGACTGCAAAGGCAGAATTTAGTTCAGTCTTACGCTCAAGCAGAATGGCAACAGTTGGTGAGAGAGTCAAGTGGCCTCAGTTGTTTTCTATTTTATCACCTAAACCACTGTGGGTTTGCTATGCTCCTTGCTGTCTTTCCCTCACCACCTTTCCCTTCTGTTCATTCCAGGTGGGTGCTAATACAAGTGCCGCACAATCTGTTAGAGCTTTGGGGTAACTCAGAGAGAAACTGCAGTATTAATTCAAGACACAGCATCAAAAGCTGGAAATGTTCCCAGCTGATGAAAGATTTAAGTGTATGCACGTTTGTGTCTATGTGTATGTAGTCTAACTGGTTGATATTTGGTTTTTTTTTTTAAATTCCATTTGGACAATGAATACAAAATATCTTCTGTTTCTGCTACTGCAGAGACAATATTTACAGCTGAAACTCTTCTGGTGACAGTCCCTCAATAGCATGTGGAGTGTTGCTGTGTTGCTGACTATGACCTTTCAAGTTTTTGTGGTAACAACCACAGTAATATTTTTCCCTTCCTTTACTTAGGCTCGTTGTGCTTGAGGTCAGGTACAACCTTGTTGGAAGGTCAGAAATGCTCTGCCTTTCCTGTACTATTATTACATGGTGCTAATTGTCTGCCATTAGTAAGTGGATACAAATTAATTAAGACTTTGCTCTTTTCTTGCTCACATTTTATTTTGTTGTTTTCTAAAGGAAAGTTTATGCTGAATCATCAGGCTCAGAGCTGCTTTTCAAGCACTGTTATGTTACTGAGCAATTCTGAATCCCAGACAAGGAGTTTGCAGGCCAGATGCCACAACAGGAGTTCAAAGGATAGGCCTGCTGACTCAGAGCTCCTTGCTCCTTTTCTGCACCGGAGGGTGTAGCCAGGTGTCTCTAGAGAGGGAAGTTTCATTACTCATGCTACATGTGTGAGTCTGCATGAGAGACTGATATTCAAGACTATACTTCTGTGTTTGTTTTATCATGCAGTTGCTTGGCCCAGGCTCTCCAGGGTTCATCCTTTTTTTCCTCAGCTAAGCTTCAATATGATCCATACTCATGGGTCTGGTTTCATCTCGGGAGCATTCCCATTAGTTGCCATAGAGGACCTTGGCATTAATGTGTGGAGGGCAAGGGCTTGCTGTGTGTTGAAGCTCCAATGTTAACGTGCTGCACCTTTTTGTAAGGGATGACCTCCAGTGAAGGTGCTATTGTGCTGATGCTGGGTAAATGGGATTTTTGTGCCTGACCCGTAAGTGGCCTGTCCCGTATTTCGACAGAGACACAAATAAGTGATGTAAGTTATAGCTAAAATCTGCAGGGAATATTTAATGTCGTTAATTAATGTGTAATGTAATTTGAAGAGGTAAAGATAGTTTGCTGCCTTCATATTCCTTCTGAAGATTTACAGCAAAAGAGGCTTAGTTACCTGCTGTCCTCTGAGTATTGGGCTTTGAATATTCATCCAGCCAGTCTTTCTGATTGACTGACAATCCCAGGTGGCTGCATGTACACCGACACGGGTTCCTGCAGCAGGTTTCCTAAAGGTTGATGCTGCCTGCCTTTATCTGCAGCTAAGTAGCCACTCGTCTTCTGGTGGAGACGGAGACCCACATGAGTGACTTTACCTCAGCAAAAGTATAAGATACAAATTCTATTATTTCTTCATCTTTACATAACTGCTCTTTTTGAGATGCTTTGCCAGGAGGTTGGACACATGTGAATTTACTGCTAACGATAAGACTCAGGAAGCATTCACCCTGGTCAGGAGGTGGATATTCATTGGAGTGCAGGATTTCTGCATGTGCCTGTTTTCCCAAGAGCCACCTCTTGTACCTCTCTTTCTAGATTATTCTTGTTACAAGCCTGTTTTTTCCCCAGTGTGGCCTTATAGCCAGTGTCAGCCCCCTTTCCTTTAGTTCTGCCTCAGTCCTGTGTCTTTGATTGCAACTTTTGTTTTCTTCAACCTACGGTTTCTCTTCTGACCCCATTAAATGTAATATTTTCTTATCAGTTTCCCTGCCTTTGCCCAGCCCATTGTAATTTCCTGCTCCGGTGTTTATTCCTAAACCTGAGCTTGATTTGTCCCGCCAGTCTTCACTGCCGTGTACAAGTTTTTAAAAATGCTTGCGTCTTCATTCACCTGTCTGTCACTCTCCACAGCTGGTGCTTGACTTCTTTCATGGTCACTTTTTCTGCCTTATTGACAGCAGGGAGAGCTCAGAGTACTCCCATGTGCTTCTCTCACCTCTGCAGTGCCATGATTCAGGTGTGGCTCAACCTGGAGCTGCTGTTGCAGAGCATCCTGTTTCCCAGCCTGGTGTGAGCTCACTGCAGCTGGACTCTTGATAGGTGTGATATACCCTAAAGCTTAATGAACATTTGTAGAGCCTGTGCAGACTGTGACATGGGGTTACAGGTGTGAAGCTGCAGTATAGCAGATGGATTATTCCAGAGCGTGTAAATTAGTCATATTTGGGTGGTTTCTGACTGCAGTTTCTTTTAAAAAGAAAAAAAACTGGAATACTACGTATATGTAAGATGTGCTGCTGCCTTCTGAGGTAATGCAACTCTGGTGTGTGCATTAGCGCATTGTCTCCATAGCCCTGAAGTTCTTTCTCTCCCCCTGCCATTTGAAGACAGAGGGCCTGAGAATGGGTACATTGGTGCTTTAAATCATCTTTTCCTCCTTTGTTAAATAAGACGATAACATGATTCGATGAACAAGAAGGAAGGTAATGTTAGGCTGAGTAGTGAAATCAGCTGATAGTAGTGCAATGGACAGAGCTTTTGAGAATTATCCTAAAAGAAGGAAAAATGTCAGAAACAAACAAGATGGCTATTCCAAATAAAAAAAATAGGGAAATTTCCTCATCTGTGACAACAAAGAGGAGGGGGTCCTTTGGCACCTCCTTGGCCTATGCAAAGAAAGATGACAATTTAAAGATTCCAGGCTGAGATTTGCTAATGGCTGTTTTATGCCTTGAGTGTGACAGGTCAGTTATCTAAGTTGCTGTTCATGTCTGGGGACATCTATAAGTTAAGGATCATGCTGTCACACTTTGTTCTGGTGTGAAGTGGATTGAGGAGGTATGTGTTACTGAAGGGCAGTTGCAACCAACCTGCATCCCGCCTTAGTGGCTGTGTGCTGCAGTTAGGACTGCTATTGCCATGGGAAGTCCCCCATGAAGAGCATCATCAAGCCTTAACGGGCATCTCAGGGATTAGGTGGCCTTCTCAGACAAGTCAGTTTCTTGTTATTATAATCAAAAGTACTTTCCCCACTGTTTCCTCAGATGAGTGAATCAACAGTGACCCTTGGTGGTTAGAAAGACTCAGTGCCTGCTGGTCTGTCATGCATAGCCTTTATTCAACCTGTATATCTCTCTTCTGAGGTCCTGAATAATGCAGGCATTGGTTAAAGCATTGGGTATCTTACTACATAGCTGATCAGACTGATATTTTAAGACAAAGATCTCTTCTATCCAGTTTGTGTAGAATCTTAGTTTTTAAATGGAGAATTTCAACAGGACACTGAGATTTCAGTGTAACTTTGACATTTGAGTCATCACTTTGACATATGTTCCCCCATTGCTCATCTGACCATAGATCCATAGCGTTGTCCTGTTCAAAGAAAAGCACAGGCACTGAATCCCCATCCCTCACTCCTTCCCTGGCCATTGATGAGGAAAAAACACACAAAGAGTTTGGGAAAGAGATATTCTTTAAGGCCCATTTGAATTCATGAAGAGACCAGCTCTGTGAAATTTAGCATCACGCTCCAACCTATCATTGTCTGTGATTTTCTTTATAAACATCTGTCTGCTGCAGCAGACTTGCTCACATCACTGTGTCTGGGTGTAACTCTAAGGTGAAGACTCATAATGAGCTGTTACTCTGATGGGTATAACTGATGACGATGATGATGCTATGTTTTTACAGTTCAGCAGTCATTTCTATTCATTTTTGAACCTGAGCTGTGTGTCAAACCAGAATTTAAGTAGAGTCACCACCTGTTCATTTTTCAGCCAGACAATCTGCTTTTTTTAATCTTTTAATAAAAAAAAACAACAAACCTTCTTCAGCAGAAGTCAATTTGTTTCCCTGACTGGCATCTGATTTCCTGGCTCGTGTTCTAGCCAAGTGGCATCTCCTCCTCCTCTTTATGTCTTTGCTTCTGGCTGCTCAGTGTAACACTTAGCACATGATATGCTATCACTGGAGCCTGTGTTTTAACAATTTGAATCCAACTGTAGTAGAGTGAGTATTGAGACATGGACTTATAAGAAAATTGGATACACAGGTAGAAGGCATTTATGAAATTTTCAACTTGTTCCTGCTCTTCAAAGATCAGTTGTTAATTAATGTGTATAATCCATCTATATGTTGCTAGAGGTAATACTAAATGTATATGTAAAAGGCATAGAATGTGTAATAATGGTAAATGTGCATAATGGTGGTTTCTGTGGCCATAATTTGTGATACTCAATTTCAAACCATTAAAAGGAGCTGCAAAGGGGACTTGAAGTTCCTTGGTGGTGTTCTAAGACAAGCATTTGGTATTCCTGCTCTTATTTGAGGATACAGTTTTAGTGTATGATATCTCACGTTGCTGGGGAGCTTGACGGAAGAACTCTTGGGACCTTTTCAACCCTCACCTTCAGCAGTCTTTTGGGCATGCACACACGTATGTCAACTGTATATTGATATAAAAACTGTGGAGAGGTTTGAATAAAAATCTATGTTCTCCCCTGACTTTCTTGAATGCCACTGCTAACTGATTTTGGATATGATGGAACTTGGGCAATCATGGAGCTGGCCTGCGTGTATCCAGTCTTACTAAACTGCATTTAAGAGGGCTTGTGAGGCTGGTGAAGAGTTAAAAAGAAAACACCCTGTTTTTCAGACCAGCAGCCATGTGAGTGCTTTGGGAAAGCTCCCAAAGAGTCTTGAAGAACAAGGTCCTTATCACTTCATCATTTGATGCTAGTTTTCATTATTTCTTTTGCTACAGATTTTGCATTTCAATCTAAACTCTCTCTGCTAGAGCTGGCTGCAGCAGTTAGATTGTGGGAGAAAATGAGGAGTTTGAGGACCTTGCTGTTGGAGATTTGTGTTGCAAGCTACTGTTTGTGGTGTTCCATAAAATATGTGCTTCTTTGATGTGGCTCCAATGCAGGGGTCTACAGAGACTCATGAGGGTGTCCTGTATTCTCTTTTCAACTGTGATTTCCAACTGGGTCATTTGGAATCCATAATTTTGTTGGATTTATTTTTTACATTATTTATACTGTTGTATGGTATGTAACCATTTAACTTTCTAGCCTATTGCATTTTAGAAATAGCACTTAGAAATAGCACTACAACTAAAATTAAATAGAGAATGAGTATGGGAGTGGTACTTTTACTGGAAATAGGATAAAATTTAAAAACCCTACAGTGACGTAAAAACAATTGTCCAGGTGCACACTTTTGGCTTTTAGCAGTGTGAAGTGCTTTTATAGGACAGTGCATATGTTAATTATAAAATGAATCCTTCATATTTATGTAATGTCTGTTGTCTAAGGCTGTAAAAACACTTAACGAAAGGTGATCTAGTCTTTTGCTCTAATTTTAGAGAGGTGTCTTCCCCTAGATCACTGAGCATGTTGACTGCAGTGGCTCTTTGCCTGGAGACATGTGGTCCATCCCCACCACAATTTATAACCCCAGGTAAAATCTCTCTGGGTCTCATCTCCCTGCTGTGTGAAGGACAGGTGGCACGTGCCAGCACTAGTCCTGGTACCCCAACATGCAGGAACAAGAATTGCAGACTGCACCTGTGCAATAGCTCTCAGTGGCGATTCCTACCGGCTAAAAGGCATTTGAACTCCCTAATCTCCAGCAGTGCCCTGAACTGTGTGACTGTGTGACCATTAATGAAAAAGCTTAATTTTTTTTTTTTTAATTTTTATTTTTTTTTTGAGAACAGTCTCAAGAATTTGTGAACCATAAACCTAGCCTGTTTGTGAGCTCAGGTCAAATGTGAGGTGGTGAGGTGACATCTGTCAAATGAGATACTTCACTTTCTGTCATTTGTGCATTTCAAATCACCTTGTGAATCTTAGCTTTCAAAAAAATACATAAATTATGAGACACACTGTAGCCTTGCAAGTCCTCTTACTGGGAGGAGAACTCATCATTTGGCCTCACACGAATAAATAGATGTGTGAGCTTTCATAAAATTGATAGGGTGCCCTTGTAAGCCTATTGTCCTGGAGGGAGTTCCTGCAGTTTCCCACTATCTTAAAACAGAATGTGACTGGAAGAAATGTCATTTAAACTAAAGCCCCTTTAGGGCAATGCTTTTGTTTATTATGAAGCACTGATGTATGAAATAACTGCTATAATCATCTGTAAATGAACTACAAACTGGGAGAACATCCATGAGTGTTTTATAATGAGATGTGTTCTCTAAAGTTGTAGTTGGTCGGAATAAATCAATAGTCCATGGAGTGCACTTTTATTTTAGTTCTAAATGTGCAAAAGGCAGTTTTAAATGGCTCTGTTTTTGAGAGCACACGCTTTAAAACTTCCTGACTCTAGCCATTTTCAATGCCTGAAGTTGTGCACTAAGTAAGTAGTAATAAATTCCCTGAAAGTGTAGTAGGCCTTTCATCTTTATCTGCTGTGACTTATTCAAAAGAGGAAAATAATTATGGCTCCTTGTTTCAAGCAGCATTGTTCAGTGTACTGATATTTAATGGCTCTTTGGTTAAATACCATTCCCAACTCATCACTTTAGAGCCATTTGTTGTTTGTCCAAGGTGCTTAAGAAGGGGAAAAAAAAAAAGAATGAGGGAAAGTAGAGGTAACTCTAAAGAGTAAACTAATGTTTCAGCACAAATATTGGACAGTAAAGGAATTACTCGCTTTGTTGCTTTAGACACTTACAAAGAAGTTGTATTTTCAAGACTATAGAAGCAAAGAATCTTCAGAACACTCTTGTGGATATTGTTCACTTACCAGTTCGCTGTCTTCTGCCAGATGAGTATCCTCTTGAAGCTTTCAGACTTTCTTATTTACTGTGATCTTCAAATATTCCTTTCCCTGATCCTGTTCCTTCACACTACAGATTGTTCTCCATAGCTGCCTTTGTCTCGGATTCATCTAGCCCTTTCCACATCTCATTTTAATATCGTCCTTTCATTTTGCATCTCTTTATTGCTGGCTACCTTTGCCTGGGTCTAGCGAATCCCTTCCCTTTGAGCATAATAGGCTCAGAATACTTCACCCCAAATGCATTCCTTCTCCTATGCCCTATGATTTCCTCTTGGAATGGTAGCCTTTTCAGCAGGGAACTTCACTGTGGTCCCCTGAGACTAGCAAAGGAAGAGAGGATTATGTATATAGCACGTCTGCATGGTGCTTTCCTCGAACTAGTGTACTATAGTCCTGCATACGCTTGACAGCCACAGCTGAATTCACTGTCTAAAGCTTTTCTACTACAGAATATGCTCTGCTTCTGATGTCTGGGATGTTAGTCATGTTGTATGCATTAGATTTCAATCAGTTGATGGAGGCTGTTTCCCTTCATGTTATTTGTACCAGGTCCGATGGGCTTGACTGCATCCATGTTACATCCTACTATGGTCTCTATTTTTGTGTCATGCAAAGGAAACTCTTGTTTTTCCTCATAGTTGTGTCAAAGGCTATTTCAACTTCCCCTGTGCTGACAGGGCACCTAGTGCATGAAAGGCAGTCCTAGAGTGATGCTGAGGAACTGCACTGGTCTAATGTCTTCTAAGCTTGGAACAGACTGCGTCAGACTCACATATTTACCATTAAGAGTAGAAGTAAGAGTAGGCTGCAGCAGGCTTTAGTTGTACCTCTGGTATTGCTGCATACCAGGATGTTAAATGTTTCAAATTCTAATGAACATTGTTTTGTTAAAATGTTGCTTCAGGGGGTTAGTGAAGCTTTAAGGAGCTCTTTCCCTCTGCTTATCTAGTATTTGCCCTTAACCGCTTGTGGTACTCCCATCATTGCTGAGGTTTTCTAGTCCTTTAAAGGTATATTATGTTTGCGGTAGAGGTGGTGACAAGTTGCTTCTCATTGAAACAAGTGAATTCCCCATATGGCATAGATTTGTTACTGCTGGATCCTTGCTGGGAGAATGTAAGTCAGAGCAAGGTTGCTGATGACAAATAAATCAATTGATGACAGAGGAATTTATGGTCTATCACAGAAAACAGAATGGAAACTGTGATTTATATATTTATTTGCTTTAATAAATATGAAAAAATAAAGTCTGACATTATTCACAGGAGCCCTGGTGGTGAGTGATGATGGTGCAATCTGTACATGTCTGCCTGGTGGATGGGTCTTTCCTGGAAAGAAATTCATGGACAATATGCAGAATTTTAAACACACAGGTGGTTTTTAAGAGTGTGTGTATATGTAGGGATGGTGTTTAAATGACAACACATCTTAACGATAAGTATAAGCATGTATGAGTAGGAGACAGGTCACCTGTTTCTCTCTCAGGCTTTTTAGGTGATCCTACTTTATTTTTTGCTTGGCCATTGGTGTAAACCAGTGTGTTGTTCCCAGTCCATGCTAGTTCTGTCATACATATGACACAGAATCTCATCACTGATACAGCATATCTGGACATTTAAACATTGACCAGAAAGCAGAGAAGGTGGGATTTTTTTCCCTAACTTGCCATAAAAAAAAAAATTAAGTTGCTCCAAGGTCTACAACATGCCAGCTCGTGGACACAAAGTACATATGGGCTAGAGGGACTTGTTTGATAGAGGGTTGTGGGAAGGCTAGCATGCTTTTGGGGCTGGTATGTGCACTCTGTAATGTGTTGTCATCGTAGAAGATTCTGGGACAAAGCATTCCTCTTTGGGGATACTGGCGGAATCACTTTTCATGTCTTCATTTCTGGTACATGGGCAGTGTACCTTACTGTTGCAGAGCAAAGGTTTTGGGGTGGGAAAGAGTAGGGAAGGAGTGCTACCTTCTCCTAGAAGCTTGTCAACCCCAAACATAGTCTGCTGCCTAGTGTTGCATTTTTGCACTATTGCTGACTTACAAATGGAGAAATATCTGTGATGTTGTACCCTACCAAGAATGGAGTATATGAATTCAAATCTCCAACTGCAAGCTATGCTTGATTTAAGTTCTCATACCCAAGTTTCTTGGTAAAAATATTTAATATATTTAACCTGACTTTTCCTAAATCTGAGACAATTTGTTATTTTTTTGGTTAATCTGTGTTTATGTCCGTGTTACCTGAGAATGGTGGTAAAGTTGTAAGGTACGGAAGGTGGAGATCACAGGAAAATCATATACTAGGAGTCACTCTAGAGTGTTACACAAAATCCAGGACTTATTTCCCCTATACTTAACTGGAATAAAGCAGTTACGCTTCACTGATACCAGCTATAGTAGCAGTCAGTAATGATCTGGTCTTTTATTTGCCAGAGGGGGAAGAAGAACAACCTTCTTTGAAAGGAAAAGGGGATGCTTTTGTTCAAAGGGAATGATCTCAAAGGGTAGGGAACATCTCAGTTGGTGTCTTCACATATTTTTAGGAGGTTGTTTTCAGTAGCTGTTTTCAGGTAATGATCCCAGCAAATTCCCTCTGACCTGCTTCTGTGGTTTCTTGAGAGCTGCCCATCACAGATATTTCTTCAAGGAGTGTCTTTAGCAGAGACATTAAACAGGCGAACACAAGTTGAGACTTTGCAGTCCTCTAGATGCTAATGCTCTACTGGTGTGGTTCAGCAGCAGGACTGATGTATTACCTCTCCTTGTCTCTCACTTGAGAGGTGTAGCAACTAAAGTGCTTTCATTAAAGAGCAAATGTAAGGTGGGGACTGGTACTTGGAGAGCTAATCAGGCCATGGGACCAATACCTTTAAGTTGTGATAGGCTCTCAGCACTCTCTACTGAAGCAGCCAGAGCTTTATCACGCATGTGAGACCATTGCTTCTTGACCCTCCCCATGTATTTTTGCTGTGATGCCTTCTAGTATTCTTTGTCTTTATACCCAGCACCATTTACTTGGGTGCTGCCTTCTGGGCTTAGCGAGAGAAAACATGTGCTGCCTCTCTGGCATGAAATGGGACATTTAACAGGGATGGTTTCTAGTGCTAACATATAGTTTTATCATCAGCAGTGCAACTGAAGTCAGGGAGAGACAGTGCTGGTTTTAATTCTTGATTTGCAACCATTTTGAAAGCTTAGGGCTTGTATAACAGATTAAACATGTGGCTCTTTATAATAAAAACAGTGAGGACGTATCCGCCTGTTCCTTCTGTGTCCAGATTTGGGATGACTATACAGCCCCTTTCATGTAGCACTTATTTCCTGGAGAATTATTTCTGTTATTGCCACTGTTAATAAGATAACTGCTAATTAGGCATCAGTCTTGTCTCTTTCCAACAAATGTCCTGTTCGTACGTCATGTGGAAAATATGGATATGAGCTTGATGTTTTGAAGGGCCAACTCTGAGGTGTCCAAAAAGAACTGATAATCTCAGTTTTGGGGCATAGCAAATAGCTGAAATGCCTCCAAGGTCTCTTAGGCACTAAAACTCAACACAAATCTTATTTGTGTATTTTGTCTTGTGAAATCTAATCTTACACACACTAGGGCACACGTATACACTTGACTTGTTTGACATGTCCCTAGACAACTCCAGTGAGGACAGCAATGGGTAAACTTTTGAACAGGCAAGCTGGGGCTTATTTAACGTAGTGTGCTTTATGTATGGATGCTCTCCTGCTTGCCACACCAAAGCTTTAAAACAGCGGAGTGGGCTCGCCTGGCTTCTACCTTCTGTATTAATTGAAAAGAGGCAGCTTCTGAATTGTGTTACCTTTTGCAATAACATTTGTGAAGTATTTAAATGACACATTTACTGTCACTCTCTTCTTTAAATTTAAATCTTCCCCATTCAGATAGTCACAGCTCAAAAGTCCTGCTCAAGGCAAAAGCATGCCATAAAAACCTAATGCAAGATAAATGGGCTCTCCTGGCTGCTGAGTGATGAGGACTGGATCTATTTGAATAGTTCACACAGACTACATTTTTCATTGCCTTTAGGCATCTCTTATAGATCGTATATTCTCTTTTTTTTTAATGTTGTTCCTTCTTGTGGTTATTATAGTCCAAAAAAAGTTAACCAGTGCTCACCTAAGTTGCAAAAACTACTCTAGAAAAGCTGTTGAGTTTCCCTGCCAGCTTTGACCAGGGTCACTGTACAACTACGTAAGTGGTTTAGTAGCTGTTTTTGCAGTTGACACCAGTTAGACTAACCTAGCTCCCCAGTGTAGGAGATACTAGCAATGTAAAGATAAGTGTTGCAGTGTATCTCTCTTTATCTTGGATTAATCTTGGAGATGATTGATGCCAGTAGGCTGACTGCCTGAGTTCATGTATCTCCTCAAATCCACTGGGATGAGGAGGTGAAGAAAGTCAGTGTTGGGAGGAGCCAGCTAACCAGTGCCTCCCAAGGAGTGGAGAGCTCTGCATACACTTAATCTCTTTCTCCCCTTTAAACCTCTTGTGCTGATATTGTGGGGTAGAGATTTTTGTAATTTAATGAGTGGCTCCTTTACGGTTCTGTGAAAACTCTGAAGTTTTTAATTGCTAATCACTGGTGAGAAACTTGCCCAGTAATTTTAAATCCTAATAATTGTGATTTCCCCAGACTCTTGTGTTCAGAAAATAATTTGATGTGATACTAAACGGGTATTTTTCATGCACTTTTGTTTTATATATGTGTGGCCTTTCACACTCTTAGTGCACACGTGGGTACTTTTGATGAAGCAGGCAGCTGTCTTTGAACTATTTGGAATAACTGAACAGATGCATGACTCTGCCACACATCAGCTCAGTGCAAGGCATCCCTCCTGAGCAGCATAAATCAGGCAACTTCAGGAGCAAATATACAGTGCTAGACTTCTAATTTCCTCATTTATCTTTGCCACGTTGTACCCCCCTGAGGGGGATAATATTTTGATGGGTGAATAAAGTACAATTAACTTTAACATTATCATCAATCATCATGACAAAGGAGGACAAGGAGTCTTTGTACCTGGTCTTGCCACTTGTTTAGTCATCAAAGCCTTTGCAAAATGAGTGTAAAACACTACTTTGTTAAGGCTGTGGTTCTATGATACAGGATTTTGGACATCAATACCTGTTTTAGCTATTGCTGCTGCTACCTTGCACCCCAAAAGTGTAGCAGCATCTCCATCCATTGTTCCATGTAACTGCACATGTTGCCTCCCTGCTCAGGGTGCCAACCCTGGCTCACCTTTTTAGAGAAAAAACAATTGAAAACACATTTTGGGGAGGGAGGCAGTGGGTGAGTAGTTCTTCTAAAGCTGCCTCAGTTCCCTGGTCCTGTTCACTGCCTGGCTTTGTGAAAAGCTTTGTGACCTGGCACCCGCTGAAAGGAGTGGGCTGAGCTGAGGGCAGGTGTACCTGTGGGGTGGGAGGTTGGAACCGTTTTAAACCAGCATTTTCAAAAGCCAGTGAACTGTATTGGGAAACTGAAACCTAATTTGGTAACCTGTTTAAGTGAAGACAGTGCTTCAGCACCAAAGATGTAGAGTAGGCAGGATGCTTTGTTGACAGCTTTCGTAACAGTGCTTTGCTTTTCCCTTGTTGAAACTCCTTGTGGGGAAAAAATTCATCATAAGTGGGATGTGTTGCACAGCATCAGGGCACAGTAAGGATGTGGGCCAGCACTGTCAAGGGAGTGTGAGGTTCAGGATCTTGCTCCAGGTCTGATGCCCAGAATTGAGGTAGCACCGACTAATTTTTATCCACTGTCTTTTTCAACAGTCACCTTTTCTGATGTAGTAGGAAGAATTCTTCAAATATCTTTCTTCCTCTTTTCACTTCTAGAGAGTCACAGCAGATGTGTCAGATTACAGATGTGCTATTCAAAGGGACTACTGTGCCTTGCAGTGGGATAGATTATGTACCACCTATTGGCCTTGGGTTTTCATTTTGTTTTTTATATTGGACTATCGTCTTGCCTCTTCTTCAAGCATAGCTTTGTCTCCATGAAAGTGGGGCAAATACTGAGTGGATGCTGCTGCATTGGCATTTGCAGAAATGTTGCTTAGAAGCAATTTTGCTGCTTGTTCCTTGAGTGAATGTGGTATGATGACAATCTTTAATCTGCTAAAACCCCCAAATACTTTCCCAGATTTCTTCCTGGATATTGTTACTTTGCGCTCATTTCTGTTCTCAATGTGCACAAACACTTAGGAGCCCATGGAGCAGAAAAATTTCCAAAATAATCCTTTATAATGTATAAGAAGTTCAGGTCAGGGTTTGACAACTAATTTCCAGGAGGTCCCAGAGAAGAAGCACTGTTCAGCCATAAAATTGGCTTTTTTTGCTCACAACTTATTCTCATGCTAAAAAGGAATGAAAGAAATCCTTCTGTGGTAGGTTTGGAAATTTTTTTAGACTATTCTAAGAGGACAAATAAGAATGGATCTGGCCAAAGTAGAAGATAGTAATTAACGGTATAAAGAAGGTAAGTAGGATGAATGCACGCACCTGATCACCTGACCCAAAGGGGCAGTCAGTGAAAATGAGAGACTGGAAAATGATACAAAGAAATGTATAGCTCTGCAAAGCAGCTGGCCTCTGAAGCTTCTCACCACCACCACCAAGGCCAAATAGCTAGAACTCAGAAAGTCACTAAAACGCGCTGGATAACAGGCGTGTCAGATGAGAGTGAGGAATACTATAGCTCAACAAAGACTGTAGGAAGGGATACAGTTTCCTAGGTTCCAGAGTCTGGGCTGAAGTCTTGCTACTGTGGATTTAAAGGACTTTCCCTGGGAGCAGGTTATGTCCTATTTGAGGAGCTCTGGGATTTGCTTGTGATAGATCCTGGTGGAGGCAGAGTGTTTCCTAGGGTAACTTATCAGCAAGCAGCAGTTCAAAAAGTCTGGGTCCCACCACTTCCTTCGCCGCTGGCTTGGACACAGTCAAGTAAAATGAGTCATCCCTTAACTGAGGGTAATCAAGAAAGTCAAGGAGGAAGAGGCTTGTTAGCAAAACCAGTAAAATGACCTATCTAGCTGGACCTTTTTTGAGCGGGGACAGGTAATGTCCAGAAGCCCTTTCCAACCTGAATGATTTCAAATGTCTGAGGCTGTGAGTTGCCATAATACCTTGGAAATTCCATAGCTGTAACTGCTTGCTTGTTTTCTAGTTTTGAGGTTTGTTTTTGTTTTGTTTCTTTGTTGTTCTTTTGAGGGAGTACCCAACTTGGGTCTCTCAGATTAGCCAAGATAAATCATGTCTCCCTTGTCTCCCTTTTCTATTGAGAGAAAAGGGCTCCTCTATTCAGACTGTAAGGTGATGAATCTCCTGCAGCTCCTTTCTCTGGGCTGATCATATATGGTGTCTGAGGAAAGGAGGAAGCTTGCTGAAAGGCCTCCCTTCGCCTCCATGACTTTCTTTACTTTTGACACATTTTTTTTCTGAATGCTTTCTCTGGAATAGGAACATTTATCACCTGAGTCATGTCAGACGTGCCATACTCTTTCCTTCTCTGCACTTACTTTTCCTCTCTCCTTCTTCCTTCCCTGTCCCTTCTAACCAAGCTAGTCAACTAAGTTACTGTTAATTCTTAAAATAGCAAGTGTTGAAATCTGTGAAATTGTCTTGTGCTGCTTTGTGTGTCTGGACAGTGCGTTACAACAGCTGACTAGGTTTTGAAATCTTGAGAACTGGGAGTTGAGTAGAGCAACCTGGTTGAAGAGATGAGCACAGGTTATAACCTGATGGCTTTGAGCAGTGTTTTCCGTCTTGGCTGGCTAAGTCGTTAAGAATTTACCTCAGGAATGGATCCATGTCGCTTATATATAAAAAAAATTCAAAAAAAAAAATCAGGGAAGAATTGGCCTACCCAAATGTGGATGTTTTAGGCACCTGAATTTCCGTGTTGAAGCTTGTTGTTTCTGAATCAGCCTGCAGAAGACCCTACAGCCAATTTCTCTCTGGCCATAAAATCTAGACTTTGAAGCAAATTGTGCAGCACAAGATCCATCATGTGCTCTCAGCATATGGCACAACAGAGCATTTTGCTGTTGCAAATCAGCATAATCAGCCCTCCAATACCCTAGCTCCTTCCTGTATAGTACAGTTTAATACACAGCAGAGAGGAGTTAACTTCTCAGCGAAGATTTGGAAGAAAAACATTGGCCTTGTTGAAGGTGCATGGGCAGGAATCATGAATGTGCCTGAGACTGGATGTTTCTGTAGTCATTTTTGCATGTGCACCAAGGGAAACCTTGGCAAGTGTCTGCCTGCATTGAGATTCTGAACCAGACTCACAGCTAGTGCAAACGGATGATCCCAGTCTCTGGCTGAGCTGGCAATGATGGATGGAAGCCCTTGAGACACAAGACTGAGCAGATGCAAGTGACCTTAACTGACACAGAAATGAAGCCTTATCTGCATCAAAGGGAGGTTCAACTCATCATAATCTACTCTTATAAATAGTAGAATAGGAGAAAGTCACAGAAACAAACTCATGTAAAGTTTATCAAAAGAAGGCAGCTAGGAAGAATCTAATTTTTTTTTTTTTTGGTGGTCTTAATCCAACAACTTGAATGGTACAAACATTTAAGATGTTACTTGACTCAGATGTTTTCTTAACTATTCTTTCTTCATGTGCTTTTTCCTAAGGGTAGTCTTTGCTCTGTGCCTATTTGGGTTTTGTGCTTTTTCTGTTTTCTTACCATCCCATTTCAATGTTTCAGCTTCCGCCTTTGCCTTATCTTTGCCCTGATGTGTTCAGGGCCTGGTTCTGCACACAGGTGGACCAGTGGGTTGTTACCCACATGAGTGGGTTGGTAATGAGCACTGGGCACTGCACAGATAATCCTTTATTCACAAGCAAGGAAATGAAAACTTTTTTTCCCAGTTGCCTTGAAAAGCTGAGGCCTTATCTTACAGAAACTAGAGGGATTCTTACAATTTTCCAGACATAGAAGTTGTCTCTTACTTACTGTGTGTGCCTGTATTGTGCCTAACAGTACATGGTGTTGAACTTCATTGAAGGTGCTGAGTGTAGTCAAGGTAGAAAATACTAGGTGTCACTTTTCAGGCCAGAAATACATTTGGGACATGCATATGGACTTGTATGTGGACGCTGTTCTTGTGTTTGCAGAGGGCGAGGTCCAGAAGCTAGAAGTGAAGCCTGCCTTGTGTCTTGTTTTCTCTGCATGTCTATGAAAGGAGCAGCGTTGTAGGAACCACTGCAATGCCATAGCTGAAATGCAGGTAGTTATGCATGGTGGTAACTTAAAATTTCTGAGTAGTCTTGTTGCCTTACAGAATCTTCCCACAGGCATAAAGTTTGATTCAGATGTAAGGGTTTGCAGGAATGTTTTTCTATATAGTATGTACAGTGGAAGCTGTCGTTTAATTTACCCATTGGGCTATTCCCTCTGGACATGTTGGAGACTAGTGCTTATTTCCCAAATAGTAGTGGCACAAGTAGTGCGTTTCTGCATTTTTTTGGTTGATTGGCTTGCTGACAGAGGCTGTCTGGGAGAGTAAGTCACTGTGAAATGAGGACTTTTCCTTTGCTTTCGTTAGAAAGGGCTGTACCTAGATGCTTGCTTACAACAGGAAGAGAGGGAAAGAAGAGGATAGAAATGAGACATGAATAAGAGTCTACTCAAAGTTGAAAGTGTTAAAGGACAGGAATGTCAGGAAAGCAACTTTTTCCTTGATGATTGATTGCTTTTCAGCACACAGTCATGCAAGAGCATGTCTCCTTTAACTGTAGCACTGTGTGCTTTCTAGCACCCTTGATCTGAAGACCTCAAAGAGCACTGCGAATGAACTCAGATGAGTTAAGTCTGTGGCAATTGTGTGAGAGGGATGTGATCACCTCTACTCTATGAAGGAAACTGAGGAAGAAAAGTTCAGGTGCTTACCCAGAATCAGTAAGTCATTGACAAAACTAGGAACTAAATGGGAGCTCTGACTCCCAGTCAAGTATGCAGACAGAAATTAGGCTCATCGAAGCTATTAAGCTGGGCTCTGCCTTTGACTATTCCGTTTTCTTTTTCTGAAGCATCGAGTACTCACTAACTCCCCTGGAAACCTCCTGGAGCAGTGGTAGTTACCTGTTTTGCAAATCAGACTCTTGAAGAGAGATATGTTTTACAATTGGTTATGTTAGACCTGTTGATCCTCCTTAAAAGAAATGTTGCCTTGTCTGCAATATTACACAGAAGCAACCTAAAGAGGGTAGAGTATTGATGAGCTTTTTGAGGTTATCTGGAGTAGATAGAGCAGTATAGAATCAAAGTTGCACAGGAAATAGGAGATAAGGAAATAACTGGGAAGAAGGTGAGAACGGTGGCAGAAGAGGACAAGTTTGGTCTCAGTGCAGAAGATTGTGGGAAAGTGTGTGCATTATGACAGCCTGGAAAAAAACACTAACAACTCCTAACTTTAGGAAGTACAGGATTTGTGTCGTAGAAGAAAGGAGTTTTGGTGGTGCAGCACAGCCCTGAGCATGGGAGCGCCATTCAGGAGCACAGGTCCTTGCATTCTCTTGCCACCTCTCACAGTGGTGGACCAACATTGTGCCCTGCCTGTACACTTTGTAACAGTGCTGTGATCTCCACTGAGTCCTCTAGGTACTGCTGTAATAATAAAAGCAAGAACAGTTATTTGCCTAAATCTACACTCAATAGATTGAAAAGGGAGGAGAAAAGTGTAAGCGGTAGGTGAAAACTGTGGAGCTTTGATTGTGTTCTTTATTCTTATAACAAAAATTTTACCCAGAACGTGTTCCAGAAATGAATCCTTATCAGCTGATGAAAATCAAAAACATCTTGTTCCTCATTCTTTCCCTTTTCCCCCTGCATCACTAATGTGTAGCAGATGTAAAAAGACGACAGAATCATTGTGTTTCATGTGACACAGGATAAGTCAGGTATTAGCTGGTTTCAGACTGTGTTATGCCATGACCTGGGAAGGATTTTATAACTGTTCTTTTTGAATATTGTTGGAAAACTCTGACTATTTTTTTGTATTTGCTGAAAAAGAACTGAGTAAACGTATCTGTGTGAGAGAGACTGGGTGAGTGCATGTGTGGGGCAGAGGGGGAACTGAAACCTGTGTTGTTTGTTCTGGCTGGTCTTTCAGGGTTGCACTCCCGGGTTGTGATGGGAACCCTGAAAAAACTCCTTTGGGGGCTTCCTATTGGAGACCATACAGCTTCATCCTGTCAATGAGATTTATTACTTGGATGGAAGTCCTGTGTTTCTGCCATACTTTAAATAGATCTTCTTTCCCACTTAAAATAGAGCTTTACTACCAGGGAATCCCTTTTGTAAGAGTTACTTAATAGAAAAAACAGCCTTGGCAGAAAAATTATAGTGCTGGTGATGCCAAAACCCCAGTCTAACATTGTTTCCTTCCCTCAGGCTTTTCCATTTATCCTTGAATAAGTCAAAAAGCCTCTTTATGCCTCAGTTTTCCAGGAATGAGTTAAGTGGTACTACCTGACTCAGTGAGCGTAGGATGATAAAGATATTGAAACTGGTGAGGTGTCCAAAGATAAAAGCTTTTCTCTGAGCCAGTACATATGTCTGTGCACTCCCGAGATGCTTGGGTTGTATTCCTCATCTAAGTTAGGCATGGAGGCTTTGTAAACCCAGTCCCCTGTGACCTGTGGAAAACCCCAACAAGGGAACAGTGGCTACCCAATGCTCAGTCATAGCATCGAAAAAAAAATCCCAGGGGATTTCCTGCATCAGGATTTATTTTCTTGGCTCTTCACATGTGGTTGACATGCACTTTGCTATTCTGGTTAGTCTTGGCTTTTTGGCCACATCTCAGAAAATAGCTGCCAGCAACAGTGATGACTTAAAAGGGAGCAGAAGGATCTAGTGGTCATAGGGGTTTAAGATTAGAGGCATCAAAGGGCAGTCTACAGATCCATATTTATCCATGAATCAATACTTAGAGTGAATCCCTGAGTATCCTAAATACATAGGGCTGTAATTTGAAGTGACTTTAGTAAGTCCACAGTCAAATGCATGCGCAGCACTGCCTGAGTAGCGCAGGATGTGGGCAGTAGGCAATTCTGCAGATCAGGACTGTCCATTACACCAATTTGTGCTGGGGCTGCTCTAGATCTTCATAGCTTTAAGCCTGGGTCTGGCAAGTACTGTCATCTACTAAGTTACAAGAGCCAACAAGAATTCCAACCTTGCATTTCAAGGCACTGAAAAAGAATCCTTTACTCTCATGAAATTGATTCAGGAAAGATATTATCTTTCAGTTGACTATTACTTTGCACAGCTCTGGTGAATTGTTGATCTTCATGAAATACGGATGGATATGGTATTTGTAAGTTCTGCTTCTGAGTAGGGCTGTTCCTGGGGAATGAACTTGGCAGCTCTGAATCAAAAGGAAAAATTCTGCTTTGCTTATGCTAAAATGAGAGCATCTATTAGCTAGAGGTTTCCCAGTGTCTATGTTCAGACTGTGCTCTAAAGAAGAACAGGGAGCCACAATGTAGTGGTTCATTTGTATCTCTGACTTGATTGGATTGTACTCTTTCAAACTTTCATTGTCTGGGATGTGACTGCTTTGTGGTGGAGCAGGTGCTGACCTGAATGCTTTGAGCTGGAAGGTCAGGAAGTGTTTCTTTCTAAGCCAAAGTGTAGCTGGTGTGGTGACTGCTCATTCCTTGGTGCTGACATGTGTGCTTTGACTATGTGCAGAGAGTGTGGAGCAGGAGTGTTTGACTTATGAGTGATGACAAGATCTTTGGACTCTGAAATGTCAGAAGATGCACTGGAACACTGCAGTGCTGCTCAGTCAGTTTAGAGATGCTCACTGCTTCTTTAAGATCAGTTATGGATGACTATAATGTTTGCTGCGTAAAAAAAATGGATGGAGAGCTGGGCCCAACGAGTTGTGGTACATAGAGTTAAGTTTAGTCGGTGACTGGTCATAAGCTGGGTCACAACAATCCCTTGCAGCCCCATAGACTGGGAGAAGAATGGCTCGAGAGCTGCTCATTGAAAAAGGACCTGGGGGTATTGGTCGGCAGCCAGCTGAATATGAGCCAGCAGTGTGCCCAGGTGGCCGAGAAGGCCAACAGCATCCTGGCTTGTATCAGGAGTAGAGTGGCCAACAGGAGTAGGGAAGTGATTGTCCCCCTGTACTCAGCACTGGTGAGGCTGCACCTGGAATACTGTGTTCAGTTTTGGGCCTCTTGTTACAAGACAAATATTGAGATGCTGGACCGTGTCCAAAGAAGAGCAATGAAGCTAGTGAAGGTCTGGAGAACAGGTCTTATGGAGAGCAGCTGAGGGAACTGGGGTTATTTAGCCTAGAGAAAAGGAGGCTAAGGGAAGATCTTAGTGTTCTCTACAGCTGCATGGAAGGAGGTTGTATTGAGGTGGGTGTCGGTCTCTTCTCTCAAGTAACAAGTGAATAAATAGTACAAGAAGAAACAGCCTCAAGTTGCACGAAGGAGGTTTAAATTGGATATGAGGAAAAATCTCTTCACTGAAAGAGCATTTTCGAGTTAAATACCTTCAGGAATGGGGACTTAAAATGATACATAGGGTCCTGCACCTAGGGATGAATAACCCCATGCACCAGTGCAGGTTAGGGATTGACCTACTGGAAAGCAGCTCTGCAGTGAAGGACCTGGGGATCCTGGTGGATGAGCCAGCAATGTGCCTTTGTGACTAAGAAGACAAATGGTCTACTGGAATGCATTAAAAAGTGTGGCCAGCAGGTCAAGGTCCTCACTTTCTACTCTGGCCTCTGGTGAGGCCACATCTGGAGTACTGTGTCCAGTTCTGAGCTCTCGAGTTCAAGAAAGACAAGGAACTCCTGGAGAGAGTGGATCCCATCAATGTTTATGAATATCTAAAGGGCAAGTGTCAAGAGGATGGGGCCAGATTCTTTGCAGTGGTGCCAAATGACAAGACAAGAGGCAATGGGCACAAACTGGAACACAAGAAATTCAATCTGAACATGTGGAAAAACTTATTTACTTGGAGGATGCCAGAGCGCTGGAACAGGCTGCCCAGAGAGGTTTGGAATCTCCTTCTCTGGAGATACTCAAACCTACCTGGATCTGTACCTGTCCAGCCTGTTCTAGGTGAACCTGCTTTGTCAGGGGGTTGGACTAGATGATCTCCAAAGGTCCCTTCCAACCCCTGCTAATGTACACAGAAGCATCTGCAATGTGATGCTTAGGACATGGCTTAGTAGTGTACTTGGCAGTGTTAGGTTTATGGTTGGACTTGATGTTCTTAAGGGTATTTTCCAACCTAAATGATTCTATGGAAGTATCTCCCCCTCCAAGTACTTGGTGACCAGTGAGCACTGAGGAAGAGGGTTGCATGGCTCTTGTAAATGGTAGTTCAGACTTTCAAGTAATTTGGTTTTACAGCTGGTTTGGGGAACATACCTGGACACAGGGTGTATCGCTGTCCCTCAACATGACTTGGATGTTTGCGCTCTCATCTTCTGCAGGGTTATCAGGAGTTTGGGCAACCTTTGTGAGGAGGAGATGAGGCAGCTGATGCAGTAAAGCAGTGTCCTACAGCTGCAACATCAAAGCATATATAACAAATCAGGATTTCCTGTGGCTAGGATTTCTGGCTCTGCTGCAGATCTGTTGTGACACCTCAGGCAGATCTCTTTATCCCCCTGGATGTTTCTTTTCTCTCGTTTGTTCCTGTCTTAGTGCTGGGAGTGGACTGCATCATGCCTTCTGTTTGTACAGCACCAGGTTGTGTGAGCAGCTGGAGTCTCCCAGCACATCCATCACACTAATAATGATAGGAAGGAGGGCACCTGTCAGAAATTTCTCCTTACCTTTTAGTTATTAATACATTTTCCTTTCTCTCTCTCTCTCTTTTTTTTTTTTTTTTTTTTTAACTTCCCCCCTCTTCCCCCCTTCTTCTTTTTCTTTCTTGCTTGAAGGGAAAAAATGAGTCAGCTATCTTTTATTCCTCCTAAAAGAAATGAGTCTTGACAGGTCTGGAAATGTGTTTTCAGCAGTTACTCCATGCACACAGGGGCCGTGCTGGCTCATTTATACACGCACATACCACAGCCCATACATTTCATTAGCTTGGCATATATCTTTTGTTTGCAGTGATAGGCACGTGAAAGTACAATAGGAACAGGGCTGGAGGAGAGAAGAGGGGAGGGAAGGAGATACATTGCTGCCTGAAAATTGTTGTCTCGATGTTTTATTACTTGCATATGCAGAACAATCTTCATTTTATTCTGGTGGTTGTTTGCTAGCAGTGCTTTCTATGTACAGGAGCTGACATAGACTCAGATTGAATGCGCTGTGGCTTGGATGGCTGCTTGTGCCACTCAGACAAGGTTGATTTGTGATCTTGGCTGGCAGAAGAAGGGAGAAGGGCATATAGAGGATTTTCCTATTTGTCAGGAGTGAGGGTGTACCCTGGAGAAAGGAGTATGAAGCAAGTACTTGGCCAGCCCTCTCCTCCTCACCAGCCTTGTTTCAGGTCACTCTTGCTTCTGGGTATCTCCCATCAGCAGGAGCTGATATGTTGGGCCCAGCACAGGGACTGATGGCTGCAGGTGACAGGCAGGAGGAGAAAGTGGGGGCAGTGCTGCTGTCTGATTTACATGCCCACAGCAGGGGTTGTCCTTGGTCAGGCGCATCCAGGGTGTTTGTGTGAGAACTGAAATTCAGTCGAGGCTGGTTACATCAGCATAAGGCTAATTTTAAATCCCAGATATGCTGCCAATCTTGTGCTGCATAGCTCCGGCAGTCCTCCGCCCTTTCATCTTGCCGCAGCTTCATCTTTCGCTTTTGGAGTTGTCCACCTAGTGCTCAGTGCAATTCCTGGGTGACTGGTTTTTGTCGTTATGCCTGTTTATGTGCTTGCAGCTAGTGTCCTGGAAATGTTTGCCCTTGTCAGATCTGTCCCTCTCATTCAGCCAGATACAGAGCTTGGCAGATCTAGGCCTCCTGCCAATGCTTTTGTGGTGCTGTGGTCTCTCAAGCAAAAATCCACTTTTTCTGTAGGTAGCAGAGGCTGACAGATGTTTTGACTTCTGCTTTTGTCTCTGCCTGGCTGTCTTGGAGACAGAATAAGCACATTGAAGCGGGCGTAGATGGGAGAGATGTCTGTTGGGATCTACCAAAGGTCGAACAAAACTGTGGAAAGAAGATATCAGTGACATCTCTATTCTGTCCCTACCTCTGTCCCCAGTTTGAGATTATACAGGGAAGAACCACTCTTGATATGTCAGGTGTTCATATACGGTCTAGCTCTGTTCTGTCCTGGCTCTTCTTTCTCTTGAAGGCTGTGTCAGCACAGAAATCTTTGGGCTTCAGGGTTAGCAAGCTGCTCTGAGGAGCTGTGGCTGTTCATGCTTGTCATTGCTTGGGGAATGACTGTCCACTTGGCTGACACCAGAGCTCAAAATGAGAGTCTCTGGTTTGAGCTAAAAAGGCTGCGTTTTGGAGATAATTTTTGCTGTGGAGAAAAAAACAGACCCCGAAGATCTACAAACTACAGGAGCTGTAATGATTTTGTATCTCCTGTGAATATGAGTGGACCGACAACATACTCTCAAGAGCAGGGATTCATTGTTATGCCAGGATCGTTGCTCCAGCTCATGCTGGTTAAACAATTTGACGTTAGTTTGCAGCCCAGTCCCTTTGGTTTGCTGAATACAGATACGATGTTGGGATTCTTTTCCTGGTGTCATTGAAAGGATTGGCTGTGGAGAGCCGTTTTATGCTGTTGTTTTTTACAAAAAACTACTGACCATAAAATCAGCTTTATGGTGTTAGGGTTTTGGTTTTTGTGTGTGTGCTTTTGTTTGTTTGTTTGTTTGTTTAGAGCTTGCACACCATAGTAAGATAGTTAATAGTGATCGTTCTGTGTACCGTGCCACAGATTATTTAAGGTGCTAATGCCTCTTCAAAGTTGTTGGTTAATTGAACATCACAGAGATATAGACCTGATCTGCTAAATGAAAACAGGGTAATAGTTTTTATTTACTTCACAGGCTTAAATTCCGATCTTCAGCCATGTTTATTGGCTGGATATCTTGGGGCTCAGAGTTTTAATATTTGACAGTAAATTCTTAGCGTTGTGCTGAGAAAAAGAGGGATGGGCAGGATTCTTAAAATACCTCTCTGTTGTGTCCTCATCATCCTTCTGCACTGAAGGCATTTGCTTGTTCACCGAATTGTTGTCATCCTTGCATAAAAAGTATGTTTTCAGCAGATGTGGAGGCAGTACTAAATTGTAGCAGGTCCACTGCTCTTTGGTACTGTTTCTTCTTTAAAGTGCTGCACAAACCATACTTAAAACTTTGAATCAAGGAATGGTTTTCCGAAATACTTGAATGATTTAAGAGTGTACTTCCCTTCGGCTTCAAGTCAGACTTTGTGCTGTTTAATCTTTTTAGGTGCTTAAAAGAGATGCTTTCTTTCCCTCCCCCAAGGGTTTGCTGAATCTGTCTCTCCTAAGTACTAACATGGCCCCTGTAACTGTGGTGTCTAAATACTGTCCAGACTCCTGTATGTCATCACAGCAGCCTAGTACAGGAGAAGAGATCAGTGCCTCTGTCTTACAGATGGGGAGTTAAGACGTGAGGGAGACGGAGTGACTTGCCTCTAGCCAGGCAGGGGTTTTGAAGGACAGGTACCCAAGTCCTATACTAAATCCCTGAGCAGGAGATTGCTTGGCTTCTTTACAAGGAGGTGCTAAGCCATGCTTTGCTGAGTCAAGGCCTTGGACTCTTCCTGAAATGATCTATTTGTCCACACATACAAGTACTTGCCAGAGCAGCTGAGGTTTTACTATAAACTAAAATGCTGGCATCCAAACCTCTCAGGATTGCGTTTTGATGAATTATTCTGTGTGCTGAGAAAAGGAAGATAAAGAGCAGGCAGAGCAAAGACATTTAAATACAGTATTCTGGGTATATCAATTGTTGTTTCACTCATGTTGTCTGACAGTGGAAGAGCATACAAAGTACAGACTCGCCGGTGTTCAGCTCCTTTCTCTAGACAGCCCTTCCATTAATGGTGGCTCTGTCATAAGATCATGTTGAGTGACCTTTGGACCACCTCCTCAGGGCTCATTTACACAGACTGGGACTTTGGAGCATGGATGGAGATTATATGGAATTTAAGCAAGCAAAGATGGAGTGAGTTTGAAAAGATTCTTGCTTTGAATTTTTGTAAGATGCTACTGCTTTGGGATACAGTGATGGCTTGTAATTATTGGGAACAGCAGCAGCCTTGTTTTTAGGAGAGAAGTGGGGTTTCTGGGGAGAATGCCCTTTTAGGGGCATGGGGAGAAAACCTTAGCACTGGCCTAGGGTTTATTTCTGGTACTTTCTTTCTGTAAAGGATTGCCTCTCTGCAGCTCATACAGCTTCTGCTGTGGACATTGTTTCCATACGGAGAAGAACTGAGTGGAGCATAGGAATGCTTTTTCAAATGAGAACTTAATTAAAAATGTTTAGAAAAAATAATTTCTGAGAGTTAATTATTTCTTGGCAGTTTTTAGCAACGAATGACACTATTTAGCATTTTGGCTCCTGTATGCTTTTTAC
>VXBW01006924.1:72283-92923 GCA_013400375.1 Thinocorus orbignyianus
TTTTTTTTTTTTTGAGGTTTTGGTCGCTACTGCTGCTGTTTCTTTCTCTTTGTATTGATGGGTTCTTGGTTAGTCACAGTGTTTTGTTTAGTTTGACAATGGTGTGTGTCTCAGGGACCATGGGTTTCAGTTATCTGGTCTGGGCCAATTGAACAGTTGTAGTTCTCTGGCAGGATGTGTACCTGATACGAAAAATATGATTCTAATTTATTTATCTTAAATGCTCTTTGGCAGCCACCACTTTTTACTTAACATATTCTAATTACAGACAGTGGCAAAACTAATTTACTTGAAGTTTAAAAAATGTGAAGTATTAGCTTTTTATTTAGGTTTTGGTGGGTTTTTTAAAGAAAAATACTCTTAATGCTTTTCAACCTTTTAGAATTACTTTTGGTTGTCTATTTTATGTTGCTTTATTTGAGATGATCAAATTTACTCCCCAAAAATGTTCAGGGGAGCACTTGCATGCCGAAGTTGAGCCCATCCGCTACATTAGTGGTGCCTCTGTTAGAACATATTTAAGAAAGGGCAAAAAGCACTGCACAGGCAGAGGAGAAGGGTAAAAACAGTGAGAAACAACAGACGGAGCACCAAGGTCAGGGAGGGAGGAGGATGAGGAGGTGCTCCATGGTGGAGCAGGTATTACTTGCAGCCTGTCGAAAACCGACACAGGAGTGGATGGACACTCCCAAAAGAACTGCTGCTGTGAGAAGCCCACTCTGGTCCAGAGGAAACATGTGAGAAAGAAGAAGGTGCAGAGGGGAACTGTTATGTACTGACTGTATATCTTCATCAATAACATAGGCAATGGGATTGCACACACCCTCAGCAGATTTGCAGATCACACCAAGCTGAGTGGTGTGGTTGACACACCTGAGTAATGAGATGCCATTTGAGTGACTTGGACAAGCTCAAGTGGGCCCATGTGAACCTCAGGAGGTTCAGCAAGGCCAAATGCAGGGCCCTCCACCTGGGTCAGGGCAACCTCCAGTATCAATGCAGGCTGAGGGGCAAAGAGATTGAGAACAGCCCTGAAGAGAAGGACTTGGGGGTACTGGTGGATGAAAAGCTGGAAGTGAGCTGATAATGTGTGCTCACAGCCAAAGCAGCTAGTTGTATCCTGTGCTGCATCAGAAGCAGCATAGCCAGCAGGTTGAAGCAGGTTGAGGTGATTCTGCCCTCCTGCTCTAGTGAGACCCCACCTGGAGTACTGTGTCCAGCTAAGGAGCCCTCAGCACGGGAAAGACACAGGCCTTGACCTGTTGGAACAAGCCCAGAGGAGAGCCATAAAGATGATCAGAGGTATGGAACGACTGCCCTGTGAGGACAGGCTGAGAGAGTTGGGGTTGTTTAGCCTGTAGAAGAGAAAGCTATTGCAGTGTTTCAGTACTTGAAGGGGGCCTGCAGAAACAATGGAGTACACTTTTTGGTGGGACCTGTAGACATAGGATAAGGAGTAATGGTTTTAAACTGAAAGGGTGTAGATTTAGATGAGATACAAGGAAGAAATATTTTATGTTGAGGGTGGTGAAACATTGGAAGAGGTTGCTCAGAGAAGTAGTAGAGGCCTTATACCTGGAAACGTTCCAGGTGAGGCTGAACAAGGCTCTGAGCAATCTGATCTAGTTGAAGAGGTACCTGCTCATTGCAGGGAGGTTGGACTAGGTGACCTTTATTAGGTCATTTCCAGCCCAAATCATTCTATAATTTTATGACCATAGCCCCCATCCTGCTGCTTGGGTTTGGGGAGTAGAGTCTGGAGAGAAGGGGTGATGTCGAGCTTGGGAGAGGAGAGGTGGTGTTTTAATGTTTGTCTTTTTGTTTCTCACTCCCTGAATCTATTTTACTTGTCAATAAGTTATGGAATTTTCTTCAAGTCATGTCTGTTTTGCCTGCAACCATAACTGATAAGCACTATCCCTGTCTTTATCTCGATTCACAGACTTTCTCATTCTATTCTTACTATTTTCTCCATGTCCTGCTGAGAGGAGAGAGTGAGTACCTGCGTGGGCATTTTGGCTCTTTGCCAAGGCTAACCCACCACAGCCGGCAAAAGGTTTAATATCAAACTGAGCAGGTTTCACACTTGTGCACTGTTCTGTATTGTAGCTTTAAGCCACAGCTGTAGCTAAGTTTGCTCATTTTAACGAGCAACTACAGCAGTGTGAGGCTCAGTGCTGGCTTCCATGGCTTCACCTGGTTGTCCAGTGTCCTAAGACGATCTCTAATGCAAGCAGCCTGGCCCTTCACCCTTTCTCGCCTCCTCGCAGCAGGTACAGAAATAGTCAGTATTATTTTGCATCTGCTGAGTTTTCCTTATGGTATTCTACTCTCTATGTGTAAACATTGTATTTCTTGCAAAGGTCTTATGCTGGATGCAAACGGGAGACTTGTAGTCTTTTGCACTTGCAAGTAGGAGGGACGAGTTTGCTGGTTTAGTTGTAATCGGAAGAGATACATCTCTCAGCCAGGTATTTTGGCACGATGCTCTCTTTGATATGATGGAGGGTAGAAGCTGTCCCTGGATACTTGGAGGTGGGAGCTGGACTCCATACAACATTGCTGATTTCAAGAGATCAAATCAAACTAAATCACAAGACCCTTCTTCAAAAAAAAAAGATCTTTGTCAGTTCCTTGTGGAGAAAAAAAATCCACACATCAGATACTTGGGGACTATTTTGCTTCAGGGTCCTACACAGAACTGTGAACTAGCAGGCCTAAAGATAATGGAGCTGGAGGAACCACTCACTGCACATCAAGGACTCTCGCAATATCCTGCAATTGCTAAATGCTGTGATCTATGGTTTATTTGTGAGAGCTGGCAATGCTGTTACGCAATTACATGAGTCATGGTCTCTATACCGTGCTTACTTGCTGTGACCCTGCTGTCAGGAGAAAGTAACCATGTACATGATCCACGTCCAGATATGGATATATTTATTTTTTTTTTCTGGTGAGTTATATTGATTTTGCAAATATGCACACAATTAGCGGAGTCTGCTAATTCTAAAAATATATTTAGTTGTCTGTGTCCTTGTTGCTAATGCATGCAGTATGACATTGTTCTAGGAGTTGTGTGACCTTTGATTTTGTTTGTAGAATATAAATCAGAGCCCTGGGCTGATTCCTTTTTATCTGTGTGTCAAGATAGCTCTGTTGTCCTGATAATAGTGTACTGATTTATATTTGGCAGGATTTGCTTCTCTTAGTAGAATTAGGCTACTTCTATCATCTAATAAATATAAGCAGGCTTAATAGGTTTCCAGGACAAAGTGTTGTGATCACCTAGGCTGGTGAGGTTAACTTGGGCTGAAGACCCTCATTCAGCAGTTCCTGTGTCTAGCCCTTAATTCTTGACTTCTAGAGTGTGTTGTCAGAAACCATATTGCTTTGGCTGAGGATTTGAAGTGACAGACAAATTACTGTGTAGTTTATTAAATTGTGGAAGTGGTTAATTACTCTTTGAAATAAATTATTCAGCTTTTCTTCCGTTTGCATTTTTCCCAGTTTTAGCTTGAATGGTTCTCAATGTACCCTTTCTGCTGTTTTAACAGTTCCATTCCATTACTGGGAATCATATTCCTATATAGGTGATTATACCTGATGTATTAGGCAGTTTAAAGTTTCTAGTATGAAGGTTTGTGTACAGGAGAACATGTTCCATGGGCTTCCAGTAGGACTAATGGTAATTGCATATTTATTTATTTTTAATTATGATTTTTTTTAAAAAAGATATATTTTTAAATATTCATATCCGAGAACATGCCTTTTGAATTTCCTTTTAATAGGTTTCTATGCCACTCACCCTCTTGGGATGATTGACCATGACTACAAGACCTAGGAAGACCTGAGTGGCTTAAAACCTCCTTGACAGCCAAACGTTACAGATCTGATTTTCTTGTGAGACAAAAATGAAATGAAATTACATCTATAAAAGTAGATAGTTGGTTTGAGAAGGGAAGAAATGAAATCTCCTTGGGCTCCACATCCTCGTTTCTATGCGGTAGCTACTTTTGTTCTTTAAGGACATAAAAGTCAGGCAGCTTGTTATATAATGTAGCCTTAATGTGTGTGCTTATATCTATATAAAAATAAAATATTTTGCCTTTTAACACTTTATAAGCATTTCCTTTCCTGGACACCAAGCAAATGGTGTTAGTTTCCTTGATGTTCGCTGTTACAGGCCAATGCTGTGGGATTTTGTAGAGAGTTAATAGTCTGTTGCAGAAGGAGGATCAAAGACTTGTGATTTAACACTTTTACTTTCCTTTTATAACAAAAATCAAACAAGTGGAGGTGTGCATGTCTTTTGTCAAACTACTCCAAAAGGGCCTGGTCAAGGATGTAGGTGGCCTTAACACTGTGTAACTGGGGAGCAGAATCTGTTGTGGTGAGACTGCTGGCAGTCAGCCACTCTGTTCTTAAAAGTCAGAGGGGAGCTGTTTGGGGATCAGTTTGGAGGGGAACAGAGGGTTTTTCTACACCCTGCAGATGGAAAAAAAGAACTTACAAGTGAGAAGACTTTGGATTAGACATCAAGCTTTGGCTAGCTCTGGTGTAAGGTGGAGCAACTACAGGGCAGCTGGGTGTCTGTGCTGCCATGGTCTTCATGCAGTAGGCAGCACCATCTCTCGTTCTTTAACAGGTCCCTCCTTGCAGGTAGATGCGAGGTGCTGCAGGCAATGTTCCATCATGTAAGATGTCCAGCTCCTTTCAGACCTGTTTGTTGTGACCCCCCACTCCTAAAAAGCAACTCCTTGACTCAGACTCTTGACTAGCTGCTAAATTTGGATGCTCATGTCTGGTGTCATCGTATACCTGGTTGTTCTCCTGTTGTTAAGAGTTTGGTAGGTGCTGAACTCTACCACCACACTTGAAGTAAGCAGATAGCTACAAGTGTCCCAAGCAGGTGAAAATTCTCTTGCTGAGCATTGCAGGTGCATTTTGTAAGTCCTAAACACCTTGCATTTATGTTCTTTCTGTGAATATCAAGGGTAAAAAAATAAAGATCGTAAGACTTAGAGCTGATTAAAAGACAGAAGGAACATGTTTGTTTAGGTAACTGGGTGTACTCAGCAAACTAATTTACCGGGGTTAATTTTACCTGTAGTTATGTCTGTACCATCAACAAAGTGACAGACCTATCATAGGAAACGGTTTCTGCTGAATTCTCAGTTGGGCACAGGAGCCCAGAGTTACCAGCTGTATGAGAGGAGAAAGGGCAGGAGACAGTTTTCAAATACAGCATTTGCAATGGTTAGGTGTTGCTGTGTTCTTCTGGAGTGACTGCTGTGCTTTGTAATGCTGTGGAAGTGGCATGTTCTAAAGAACATTGTGGTTATTTGTGTGTTTGTGGTTCTTTTTATTTTGTTTGGTACTTTAAAATTCTTAAATACTTTCAAAATATAAACAGTTATGCAATTTGAGTTGCACTGAAATTGGATGTTATAATACATTTTAAAACAGTTTTGGGAAGGAAACCTAAAGTCAATCAGTGGATATTGATGTTTTGCTACAGCCCTGAGTGCTGAATCCCATCCTGGCAGTGCTCCATTCATTCAAAGTGAAATTCATCTCATCTGTCTCTAGCTGTTCAAACATCTAGGCCAGAAAGTGCTTCAATTCAGCTATTTCGAGTGCCTATTTTAGGGTGGGTAAGTCATGCTCGGATGATGTCTGTCTCTACTGGTTGCAGGATACATAGAGACTTAGTTTGGATGCTGTGCCTCGGGTTCAGCCCCGGGACAACTCCACAGTCCAGGAGAGCTTGCAGCCTCATGGTGTCATTTAAGACAGCGTTTGTTAGCTCTTGGTTGATATGGTTTCCACTCAGAACAGCATTTGGGCACCTCCTTCTGTTCCCCCTGAGCAGGCATGTTTTCCTGGAATGAAACCTCCAGCTCTTACCAGGTGTCCCCTTCTGTCTCCAGCTGTGTCAGCTAGGATGTCACTACCCATCATTGCTTCTCAGGGCTGACAGTCCCACAGGGATGTGACAGCAAGGCAGTCTGTGGGAAACTGAATCTATCAGTTTGTTGTAAACAATTTTCAACTTTTGGTCTGATATGTGCTGATGGATTTTACCCAAAGCAGACCCAGCAGCGCTTGCACAAGCACTTCCACCAGCAGAGTGAAGGCAGCAGCCACTGGACAATAACTCAGTGGTGCTACAGAATGTAAAGGGACTGTCTTTCTGCTGTCTGAATGGGGGATATGAGGAGTCTCAGCCTTGTTTCCATCCACTGGACTGTGCTATGTTCTCTAGATCATGTCTTATCTTAAGCCTCCAGTGATGTTAAAACACCGTTGTCCCTCAGCTATGAATGCACGATGGAGTTTTGGAACCATGGACCTCGCATGTTTTGCCAAACTGAGCAAGATGAACATCGGGGCAGGTGTAATAGGTACTAAAGGGCACTTCAGACAGGATAGCGCTCTGGGGACTTCATGACCTCTCTGAGATGTGGTGAGCATGTGTAGATAACAAGTTGATTGTACCAGGGGATTTGTGAATACAAACTACAAGTTTGCTATGGATGTTAGCAGAGGATTTCTGTGCTCACACATATTCCTGCAGTGTCACTTTGTTTTTTCAGGCTTTACACTCACAGATGTGGTGAGGCTATAAATGGTCTAATCTCTCTCCTTCCTAATTCAGAATGTAGACTCTTCCTTGCTCCATTAAATCCCACATTTAACTTTATTTTGAAGAGTTTTAGGCACAGGAACAGTGTTGGGGACAGAAATGGTACATTTAGTTCTGCTGAGTGGATATGGTATTAGATTGACAGTCCCTGTCAGTGTGTAATTGCAGATTAATGGGATGTAGTATGTCATTATGGCAGCTCAATAGCACAAGTTTTGGGTCTGTCCAGGCTTTCATTCCTTGTTAGAGGGGGCTACTCTGACCTCCCTTGCACAATTTTCTCCCTGATCTCTTGTGGCAAAGAATAAGGATGTTTACAGTTCAGTTACTTAATGATGCCAGGAATATGATGGAAGACCAACAGTGTAATTTAAAGGACATGAGAATATTAGGAAGAACTGATACAATATGGGAATGGCAGAATCTGACACTATGCTATAAGGAGTGAGACATGTATGAAAAGCTTTATGTTGTGAAATGAGCAGCCTTCTGCAGAGCATCTACCAGTGGATGTGAAAGTATTAACTTGTGTCCGAACTGAATACAGTTGCTGAGCTTTATTAAGCAGACCATGAAATCAAGGGAGAGACCATATTCATGGACTGGAAAATGAGGACATTCCATGAATGGGTTATTGAAGTCACTTTTCCAGTTATTGCCGAGCCGAGGCTCTATCAGCCAGTACTTCAATACTTCTGTCTTGCAGCAGATGCCTTATGCTGACCTAGCTGATTTGAAGGTGTTCTCATTGAGGACCACCTTGGGACATATACACTAAAAAGTACTTTATACCACGAACAACCTTCCTCATGTCTGCAGGAGAAAATAATGCTATTTGAGAATTGAATAGGTTGTAGTTTGGCCCTAGAGCAGGAGCTGTGTAAGCAACCAAACAGGTGTTGGAAAGGGCTTCATCACTTCAAGATGTAATAGGGCTCCTTCAATTTGTCTTTCCTTGTAAGACAGCCTGCTGCTGTTGCTGTGCAGGTTCCAGGTGCCTCCTCAAGAGCCGCTTGTTCTCAGAGCCCACAACTGACAGTCTAGCTTGTGCAGACAGTGCAGTGTGGACTGACTTAAGATAGAATAGGGTTTTTTTCTTTAATGAAGTAGGGAAAATATTCCTGTATGGGTGTGGGCAGAGGATGTATTTGTACCTCCTTGCCTGCCTGAAATCACATGGAGGAGATGCTAGCAATCCCAGAATGAAAGAAATGGCTTGGGAAACCTCTGTGGCCAGCACAGAACTGCTGCTTCCTTGACAGGTTTCAAGGCAGCAGTTGTAGTGCTGGTTCAAGGACACCGAGGAGAAGAGAAAGCTCACATCTGGGGAGTTTCAGACGGATGTGACAGATCAACTGGTCACTTTTTCCTCATGCTATAAAGAGTATGGCTTCCACCATGTTTGCTTGTGATGCACCATTTGTTTATACTTCTGACGCTAGTGTAAGTATTTTACATGTCAGATTTATTCTTTGCCATTGTAAAAGTGGAAATTGTCAGGTCTTAGCAAGTCTTTACTTGGAGAATATGGAGTCTGCTGTTTAAACTGCTGACCAAGAGGGACCTGGGATGCTTCTAGGCAGAAGCAGCGTGTCTCTTAATAATCTAATGTAATATGACCTTGACTGTGCTTCTGTGTGAGTGCAAGGGACCTCTGAAGAGCTCCATCACTCCTGTGCAAAGAAGGAATATACTAGTACCGTGCCTGAACTTGTACGTCAGAGGAGCAGCCAAGGGAGAACATCATTGGAGCTGGTATTGCTTCCTATTCCATGCAATCAGGTGAGGATGCAGCAGCAAAGTGTGGAGAGCGGGATAACCAGACTCTTCTTCCTCTTACTTTTGACTTGTATGTTTGAGTCATGTTGTGAGCAGCCCATCAGGGCCAGATGGAATGCCACCAGTTTGGGAACAGGGGTGTAGACTGTGATTCCTCCTTGGCCCAGGTGTTGCTTTGGACCTAGCTGTGCCGGGAAGGAGGTGACTGTCCACAGCCGCCTGCCAAAGGTTACTGCCTCCCTGGTCTGTGGACCGAGCAGTGTGCTTGGGTACTCCCTTATCTGCTCCAGGTACAATCAGGTTGCCTAGCTCAGGTCAACAGTATGCATTGTTTTATGCTAGCACTGATAATTTATTTTTCCTAAATGTAAGTAACCAATTGTGACAAAAACATGTTTTTAGGGAGTGCTGTGGGTGATAGCATCCAGGAAGGAGTTGCAGTGAGTAACTGGGAGGTGTGAAATTTTTCTAAAGGTACGTGGGGATCTAGG
The DNA here is from genome assembly GCA_013400375.1 of Thinocorus orbignyianus. NCBI lineage: Eukaryota > Metazoa > Chordata > Aves > Ciconiiformes > Thinocoridae > Thinocorus > Thinocorus orbignyianus. The sequence continues at coordinate 81,200 of VXBW01006924.1, forward strand.
GAAGAAATCTGTGATGGCCTCAGATTTGTCTGCCCTTTGCTCAGGGCTTGTTTGACAGCAATGGGTGAACTAAATATTTGTGCATTTAGAGTTTGCAGGAAAAAAGTAAATTCTTAGACATAATAAATATATGTGGATAATACCACAGAACCACCAGCCTAATCCTAACATCCTAATAATGCCGTTGTTTAAAAGGACTGAAACACCAATTCACTCTAGAACTGAGGAAAGTATTTATCATTAGTACCATGCTGCCAGATTTAGTAGTATGAAAATAATGCAGTCATCTGTAATGCAAATGTTGATGTCTGATTAATAGAGAAAATAACATAAGCAATTAATTCACATGGGAATAGATCATTATAAATGTAAATTAGATCATCAAAGGATAAGCCACACAGAAATAAAACTACCCCAAAATAGGATTAATTACTGAAATTCCAGTTAAAAAAAATCATCTTTAACAATAGAGTCCTTGAAAGATATGTCAAGTAATTCATCAGAGTTCTGGACTGGGTTATTTTACAGTCCTTGTATTGATTAACTTCATTATAAATATAATGGGGACATTTATTCCACCCAAGATAGCATGCTGTTTAGGGACAGAGCACAGCCCTAACACGACACTGACTCTGTTCTGATCTACAGTATATAGTTTGCCTGATTGAATCAGGAGATACCTGGTTGCATTTTTTTTCTTTTTTTTTTCAAAAACGAATGTAACTTTTACATTAATATATATTAGTACCTATATGTGGTCTTAATCACCCCAAGATCAGTGTTGGAGGAAAGATTGTCTGTCTTGTCAGTGCGTAAAGTTTTGTCAAAAATTAGTTTCTTCTCTTGCCTCAGAAAAATTTTCAGGTGACCTTGGGCAGATCACATTATCTCTCTGTACCTTCTTCTCTATCTTGGTTTTGAGTGCTTCAGCTTAATGATGTATAACATGAAATTATTTAAAAGGATTTCATTTCAAGTAGTGCTAGGAATCCACCTTTGTAAAACCCTGCTCGCTTTTTTAAAAGCTCAATTAAAGATGTTACTCTTTTCCAACAAAATAGGGCTTACTGCTCTTCAAGTGCTGTTAAAAAACTTAAGTGACTTCATACTTTAAAGATAGTCAGTATTTTAGCACTGTTTGTAACATTAAAGGCCAGAATCATAGTCTGTGTGTTTTCCTGAGGTTTAATTTTACATTTTGCTATTATTAGAGTTCTGCTTAGGAACTTGGCAGTTTTCCCTCTTTCTGTTAAAACTAGTCTCAATGTGCTTTACTGTGGTAGTTTCAGTGTGTTTTGTATGGCATTGTGGTGGTGTGCTGAACATTGCAGAACTGACCTTATGCAGCACCTTGCTCCTTATAAAAGTCCAGCTGAAGTCTAAAATTTGCTGCTGGAATGAGTATTTGAAAGACTTTCAGAGGGAGAAAAAATATGAGAAGCGTCTCTGAAACTGGTACTGACAAGAAGGCCTATGGGCCGTCAGGGAATTACTCATAGCGAGGGTCCAGAAAAAGCTGACAACAAACTTTTGTACACTGGACAGGTTGACAAGAACATTGTAACTGAGACAGAATCTAAACAACTGTCTCTTGCTGTTTGTTTTCTTCTTTATTTGAGGAATCAAAATTTTCTAAGTATTATTTTGTGAATAAATATTATCCGGGAAATGCCATATCTGTCCTCACTTTCTCCTCTTAGTAAAAACAAGTCATAATGCCAGTTTAAGTTAGCCTCTTGGCTGGTAAGTGTCTTGGAACAAGTTTTGCAAAATGTTCTACTTAGATTTATACACTGCTTTGTCTGCTAGGAAGTCCAGCAGTCACCTCTTCTGAGCTTCAGTTTTCTTTTGGTTTGGCACCTTACTTTTCAATCCACTTTTGCTACATTTTTCCCCTGCTTTGAAGGACGGCAAGGGTATTTGTAAAAGACAGGCCTCCTCGGAGCCTCTCATCTGTTAATAAACGAAGTATTGACCAGTTCCGTGCAGGAACTGGCATCTCAAACATGCCTTGAAGTTGTTCTCCAAAATGTTTGCCTTCACTACAAGCCACAGTCAGTAGTTCTTATTGCTGCTGAATATTATTTTCAGCCTTGGTAGACTTACCTTTTGCAAATAGCACTAGAGTGCTGATGCTTGTGGTGCAAATTTCTGTAGCTGAGAAGGCCACCTGATGGTAAATGTTTTTGCTTCTTCATTCAGTCAAATGGCTTTGAGGCATTTTTAAAGAAGAATTTAGTTGCAATATTGTATTAGGTACCTTTGTGCTTTTGAGGCTCCGGTAGCGAGATTTAAATGCTGTAGAACATATACAGAAAACTCAGGAAATGAGAAACAAAAACCTGCCAGGAAAAAACAGTTTTGCATCTTTATACTGTCATTATCTCTTAAAAACCAACCCTTCTGGCCTGATTCCTGTGTACAGCACTCCTCTATAGGAAAAAAACTTGGCTTTGACTAACCTTTCATTTTGTGCTCCTGAGCCCTTGGTGGTACCAGCAAGTCACGTCTATTACTGTAAACATCCAAGTTTAAATAACAGCCTTTTTAGCCTGTAATGGAGACTGTCCCACTTGGTTCTCTTCAGCCTGAAGAAAGATAAGTGCAGTGCCTTATCCTAAGGACCTGGGAACATAAACAGAAACGACAGAATATGTATTTTCCCTAGTTCCCTTAAGGCTGTAGAGAGAACCCTGGAGGGAGAAAGGCAGCTGAGAAGAAATGAATGTTGGTAAATGGTATTAAAAACTAGCACACGGGGAGAGATATATGGATGCAGGATACTCAGGGCTGTTAAGTAAGGGAGCAGACTGTGAACCCAATTTATGCCAGCGGCGTGAGGAATGAAATGAGAAAGGTGGCACTCAGTACGTTCCCTTGGCTCCTCATAAATTTCAAAATGGATGCCTTTCCTTTTTTAGTATCCTGTAAAATGCAACCCTGGGACTGCTGGAAGATGCGCTGATGAAGATAATAGGAAATGAGAGAAGAAATTTGAATATGCTGGCCTTCATTTCCCAGATCTTCAATTATTTGTTAGTTGATTAGCTTGAGGTCAGATGTATCTGTAGTTTGTTAAAGTGTTACACTCCAGCACAGTACGTTATTCAACTTACCTTGTTTGCATCTTTAGAACTATGCTTGGTGTGTGACAAGATTTTGAGTTCACAGTGTTGAAGAAAAGGATTTTAATTTTGCAGCACCCTCTGTGCAGAATGACACGCTTTGTATATTTCTGTATTTTTAATGGGAATGTAAAGAAGTTGCTGTTTAAAACAAACACAATTAGCTGGAGGCCAGATAATTTCTATAAATCATTTTAATGAAGGGGAATAGGAGAAAAGGAGGGAGAGAGACAGCCTTTTGGTGTTCCTACCATGGATTAGTTGCCTTAAGTTTGGAGCGCCAGTGACTGGTACTTTTGATGTTCCTCATCAGGATTCTCATCCTTCCCCCTGTTATTAATAGTAGTCATACTATTAATGCTGGTAGAGGAGGTGGTAAATATTTTATTGATTTCTAAAGCAGATAAACTTATTCAGTGTAAGGGCAGCTGTTTCAAAGCTGTGTGCATCAACCCTCTCAATTTTACTCCACTGGCATCACAGCTTTCTGAAAACAAAAGCCTTGTACTTTCCAGAGAGTTTTCTGCTAAACCTTTAGTATTTTTGTGATGAGGTGCTGTGCAATTCAGCAGGTAATTGGCCTGTATGTAACCCAAAATGTTTCTACAGGAGTGTGTAGGTGAACAGCAGTTGGTACTAATTAAATAATTGCTTCCGTCAAGCTGGACAAAATTAATGCAACTTAGATAATAGGGAAAGGTAAATTGGTAATTTAACCATTGTGGATTTAGAGCAGAATTGATTTACCTTGTGATTTACTGTATGGCAAAGAAGGCAGCATTGGGAAATATTGCTGCAGAACAACTCAAATGAAAAAGGATCAATTTGAAGTGTGCATAGCTTCATAGTATACTTGTGCTGAAAACATTTTATACTTCTGCAAAGTTGTATCGCAGGTTATTGTTAGATAACAATAGATAATGTCTAATGTATTAGATAATGTCCCTTCGTCCAGGTCATTGATGAATATGTTAAATAAGACTGGACCCAGTACTGACCCCTGGGGAATGCTGCTAGTTACAGGCCTTCAACTGAACTCTGTGCCACTGATCACAACCCTCTGAGCTCTGCCACTCAGCCAGTTCTCAATCCACCTCAGTGTCTATTCATCTAACCCACACTTCCTAAGCTTACTTATGAGGATGCTGTGGGAGACAGTGTCAAAAGACTTGCTGAAGTCAAGGATCTCAGCTTGAACCTGTTTTCTGCTCCCAAGATTCATTACCTTGCTTTACTGAGATGAATATCTCACTTACCAGGGCTTTGGGTTTTCTTGGTAGGGATTATCTTTATCCTACTCCTTGTCTGTACACCTGAAATTCCAATCTGGAGCTGGAAAAACATTACGAAAGCTAGGAAAATGACAAAACCATCCTTATTTTAATTTACCTCAATGTTTGTGAATGTTATGTAGCATCATAGGAAGGAACATGTTCATCTCTGGTGTGGCACTTTAATGCCAGTGAAAAACATGCATTCATCCATATGTTGAATTTTTTTGTGTGTTTTAAGTGCTCGTTGCCTCATCCCAGAGCAAAGAAAGCCCAGCTGGAGCAGGCATAGTTGGAGTGGCTTGGGCAGGATAAAATACGAGCAGAGGCCAACGGGAAGGCTGCTCCTCAGGACCAAGCAGACAGCATCACAACTCCTTCATTTCACAGTGCCTTATATCTGAGAAATTCCCTCTAAACTCCTGTTGCCAGCAGCAATGCTGGGTATTGTGGGACCAATGCTCAGCGAATTGCTGGCAATTTTGTCCTTGCCACTGCTGCTTGGCTTCTTGTTGGCAACCGGTTACCAGTGGTGTCCCTCAGGGCTCAGTTCTATGGCCAGTCTTGTTTAATATCTTTCTCAATGATCTGGATGAGGGGATCAAGTGCACCCTCAGTAACTTTGCAGACGACACCAAACTAGGTGGGAGTGTTGATCTACTTGAGGGTAGGAAAGCTCTACAGAGGGGCCTGGACAGGCTGGATAGATGAGCCGAGGCCAATTGTATGAGGTTCAATAAGGCCAAGTGTTGAGTCCTGTATTTTGGTCACAACAAGCCCAAGCAACGCTACAGGCATGGGAAGAGTGGCTGGAAAGCTGCCCAACAGAAAAAGACCTGGGGGTGTTAGTGGACAGCTGACTTAACATGAGCCAGCAGTGNAAAGGTAGTTGAGTGGCCATCCCTGGAGATATTTAAGAAATGAGTAGATGTGGCACTTCAGGTCGTGCTCTAGTGGCTGAGATTGTGGGGGGGGTTCTGTGTGTGTATGGTTGGACTTGGTGATCTCAGAGGTCCTTTCCAACCCTGACGATTCTGTGCTGTTGGGGGTGAATCACAGTAGCTCAGTTGTCAGTGGAAGCTGGAGGGGTGGGCAGGTATGGTCCTACACTGATTTCTTCTTTGTTCTCACTTGGGTATCTGTCCCTCTTCTCAGACATCTGAAGTCATGTGCTGAAGTGCAGGTTTTCCTGCTTTGTCTTGTTATTTAAAATGTCTTCTAAGTAATAGCTAAGATCAAAAAACCCTCAAGTGTTCTTTAGATAAATGTCTTGCTCTTTGTAAGGAGAAGCAAAAGATTGAATTGTCTTGACATTTTATAATCTTTCTGTTTTCACTTGTTGAAGCTTAAATATATTGAAAAAGGCCCTGTCATTTTTCTGAGATCTGTCAAATCTCTGCAGATGGAGTAATATCCTCACCTCTTTGCAGTCTCATTCCTGTGTCTGGTCTTGTGACCTTCAAGAGTGTGATGTAAGGTTTTGTTTTCCTGAGGACCGTGCTGGCTTCTGGACAGTTTAAGCATACCTGTTACTAACTAATATCTGATAAGGAAATACGAAAAGATCAAATATGGTTTTATTCTCTGGAATACCTCAGCTTCATGAGTTGCTTGAGGGTGGAGTTGGGTGACTTGTCAATCAATACTGTTCTCTTCTCCATGGTACTGCATCTCTGTTTGAGCTGTGGGAATGTATTATTTGTGTAATACATTTTCCAGCCTCAGCTCTAGTCATATTTAGTTGTGAACAATCCATGTACAGCATTGATGCAAATCATTTCTATGTTAGGCTAATATGCAGTGCAAGTGAAAATATACAGGTGGCTGTGTTGAATTTGGGAGCCTGGGAAGCTCATCCTTTCTGCCTTTTCTTATCAAATAGTAGACTGCAGCATTCTGGTACCATGCAACTGATCGGGAGTAGATGTATTTCTGTCAAGGGAAAGAAAGAAAATTCAGTCCCTTTCTCTTTCTGCTCTGGTGCTCCAAGAGATGCAGAGCAGAGAAGAAAAAATGTGATCCCTGAGGGTCTCTGCAGATAGTGAGAAAGCAATATATAGAGAATGTGAAAATCAGCTACAGGATGCTGTACCTTGAGGAATTTCAGATTCAATTGACTTTTGATACCTGAGGCTTTAAGCTGTCTTTTTGGTAGTAGGCATTGTAGATGATGCTGTCTTCAGGCAGCAGACAGCACTGTGTGGGCTTTTCCAAGAACGTGGAGAGGTGGTGTGTTGTCAATGAGCAGTCAAGTTCTTATACCAAAATTACTTGTTTGGCAGTTACTTTCCCCACAGAAATATAAGAATTAATGATTCTTTATTGATATAGAAGCATTTTGTCAGTCATTCCCCCCCATTGAAGTGAAAACTGTCCAATTAATAATGCTGAAAGGAATTGTTTCACAGAGCACTAGAAAATGTACCCATTTTGAATCCTGGTGAAAAATAGAGGCTTCAGTGTGCCAGAATTATTTAAAAATTGTTTTCTGACAAGGCTTCTCTTGGTGAAGAGTCTCAGACATTGGGAAATGAGGAGGTAATGACTGGCTGTTGTGTTAGATGTGTGTATGGGTGAGAGACTGATGGTGGTGGTCCATAATTCTTGTTGCTTTAAAATGTACTCTTAGGTGGGAGCTACCTGCAAAATTCTGGTAGATGGAGCTTCTCTCTAACTGCAAGGACAAGGACTGAGGGTCGTGTTGCTGGTGTTCAAATGTTTCATAATCCAGGCCTGGAGTCTTCTCCACTCCTTTCAGTTGCCTGGCTGTCCCTGTTCACTGGCTAGGCCTACTCTTAATCCTGAATTTTGGCCAAGGGTGAATGTTGGGTACCAGGGCAAGGAGGCCTTGAGCTAGAGATGTCTTCTCTCCCAGGAGACAGAGTGGCCTGTTAAGTTGCCTTTAGGGAATGATAGAAATACTGATTTAATCTGATCTCTTTAACCTTGGCCGTACTGCCACTACCCTTCAGATTTCTGGTTTGCATTTGTGATGACTTTTTTTATTCTCCTTGGAAACTGAGCTTGCTTCATCAGTTGCAGCAGCTGCTGAAGAGCAATGAATTCTGCCTTTGTACCAGACTTTTAAAGAAATTATTTATGATTTGAAGATGATTAGATGTGTTTCGGTGTCAGCACTGGGTATGCATTTTTAAGAATGCTATTGAGACTCTCATACCAAAAAATCAGCTAAGTGTATTCCTAGGATGTTATTTTGTAGTATTGAAGAAAGTAGTGAGTGCAGTAGGATTAAATAAAACCTTTCAATTAATTTATTGAAATGTATTTGGTGTTTTCTTCCTTCCAGGACAGGTAGAATTTAAACAAACACCAAGCAAAGGATGGGTACAGAAACATTTTTTTTTGACCTTACATCTTCATCTCTTTTGCTTTAACTGGGACTAGTTAGGCTCCATACATAATCATAAACTCAGAGGCTTAATTTTTGTTGAAGGGAACTTTGTAGCAGGAGTTTGAAAAGGCACAGTGTGGTTAGTGTCAAGTAAGCCTGAAATTGCATAGGCTTTGAGCTTGTTGTCCGCAATAATGTGAGTTAACATCAGTGAACAATCAACAAGCGTGGTAATGGGCTAACAGAGCATAGAGATTTAATGAAAAACAGATGATGATGACAACAAAGAGGTCTTGGTTGTTTTTCTTTTTTATCCTTTCAAAGCTAAATGAAAAAATCTACAGAAAGTTGTGGCTAATATTTTGGGGATCCACTATGGTTTTAAAATATTTCAACAAAATATATGCTGACATTCCTCATTAGTCTGCTTTTCTGGCAGACATGAAAAAAATAAGTTCATGAAACTAAAAGTTAAAAAACTGTGAAAAGGGAAGAAACTATTTTATAATGCTGCCTTATAGAAATGTTTCATTACGTGGGCAGTAGAGCTACTCCTCTGCTTCAGGCAAAAGTCTAGAATTTATAGCTGGACTATGTGCTTGGTCAGTTGTATCTTTATATGTAGATCTCTGTACTAAAATGCAAAAAGATTTACAGCAGAGAAGTTAATGTTGTGTTGGTCTCTAAGAATATAAGTTAAGCAAATTCTGCCTCTAAGAGTTAGAGACAAGCAAGTCTAGAGCAAGCGATAAGACACACAAGAGCTTTCTTGGATTGGGAACAAGGCAGAAAGTTTAAACAGGTACATTGTAGAAATGATTACTCCAATTTTTAATAGTTTTGCTGCTTTTGCCATTTGAAACTAGAACAAGCAAGGAATTCTGTTTGTTCTAATAAGCTGGAAATGAAAATAAAGACATATATGTCCCAGTAAGGTCCTTTTTAATGTTGAAAGTTCTCCCAAGATGATGTCCTTTTCCTGCCTCGTTTCTGTAAAATCCTCTCTTGAGAGCTTCAGGTAAGTACGGTTTGGATGCATTTTACCAGTTGTGAATAATGTAGTTCCTGTGCTATGGATGCAATTTGGATTGAAGATGACATGGGGGAAAGCAGGTTTTGTATCTTGCATAGCACTTTAGGCTCCATGCCTGAACCAGTAATGTCATTTCAAGCAGCAAGTGTTCTGAAGTTGGTAAAGACACATCAATGCAATCCGTGGTTCACAGTCTCCTTTCTCTTGTAGGACTACATCTTACTTGAAAGATCTTCTAGTGCTGTACTTGAATTGTTTAATTTATGCAATACATTATTTTTTTTCCTTCTCAGTACTTCTTCTGAACTGAGAGTGTGCTTAAATGGGAAGGAATGGTCCTAGTCTAATCTAATTAATCTACCTAATTTATTCAGTAACTACAACGTACAGATTATTTTTTTTTTCTTTTTTTACTCATGAAGTAAGTAGAAGATGGCAGTGCTGAACATCCTTGTTTGCTCTTGTAGTCTAGTTGAATAAAACATCCTCCGGTGCCATCCTCTTCACTTGAAACAGGTGTTTGAAGTTCACCCTTTTGGGTGACTTTGAATTGAAGGCAAGGAAAGCCTGCAGGGAAGGTAAGTGTCAAATGTCTTGTAGGCCTTTTGAAAGAGTTAAATCACTCTCTGATCTCACTGGTTTCAGTCAGGCTATTAGGTCTTTAAGTATCTTGTCTTTGAGGATTAGTCTGAACTCTTAATTTTCCATTCCTGATGGTTTCTATCACTCCAAGTGCACTAATCTTGCCTTAAACAATAACTGCAGCAGTCACTGCATTGGCATAAAACCTCTTGTTATTCTGCTTAGAACATTCTCCACTTAAAAGCTTTTTCTTCAAAGCCTTTTAGCCAGTCCATAATTGGGATGATGGGAGTGAGGAGTGTGGGCAAAGCTGAGCAGAGCTGTAGCATTTGATAAACTACTTTCTGTCAAGTTCTCTGAACTCCTGAAGGAAGAGAAGTGTCTCCAAGCCATGTTTTCACTAAAACCTGGTGATAGCAATCTGGTAGAGTGCTGATTCCCAGGCAGTTTGTATTAGAATGGAATCCAACATCTACACCTGCCAAGTGCCCTTTGGGCTTTGAGAAGAAGCAGTGTGTATTTGTATGTGAATCTTACTGTGACAGAAATGAGGGGCCACAGAGATGATTAAGGAACTGGAGCATATCTCATATGAGGAAAGGCTGAGAAACCTGCGACTATTCAGGTTTGAAAAGAGAAGGCTCAGAGGGGATCTTATTAATGTATATAAAAATAGCTGAAGGGAGGGTGCAAAGAAGGTTGAATCCAAGCTCTTTTTAGTGGTGCCCAGTGACAGGACAAGAGGCAGTGGGCACAAAATAAAACACATGAACGTTCTGTCTGAACGTCAGAGGAACACTTTTTCACTCTGAAGGTGACTGAGCACTGATGCAGGTTGCCCACAGAGGTTATGGCGTCTCTGTCCTTGGAGATCTTTGAAAGCTATCTGGACATGAAGTGGCTCTAGGTGGTACTACTTGAACAGGGTGGTTGGACCAGATGACTGTCAGAGGTCCTTTCGATTCTCAACCAGTCTGATTCTGTGAAGCTGAGTTTTAATACAGAGCATCCATTGGGCAATGACCCGATTTAGGGTGAAGGTTTAATTCCCCTGCTGTCTTATCTCCTCCAGCCCTATGTACACTCGCCTCAGTACAGTATGGTCCCACTAAGGATACCTTTTGCCATTCTGTTGATTTTTTAAAAATTATTTATTTTCTTTTTAGTTTATTAAAATCTCTCAAATTTCTTTGCCCGTGAAATTTTGGGGATATCTCATCTGTCTTTAAAAAATGTAAATAAAATAATTAGAATTAGTCTTTGTGGTTATAAAGAAAAAGATATAAAGCATCATTTTGTAAAAAGCCAAAATATTAGGTAATAAAGAGATTCTAATGTTCAGTGTTTTATGAAAACATTTTGATTTTAGGAAGCTGATAATTGATTTTTCTTTAGATAAACATGGCGATATTAGTTTTTTTTTTCTATTTTCTGTTCTTCAGAAAACTTCTTTTAATTCAGAAATAATGAATTTATACATTAAATATTCTGGAACTGTAGAATTTACATATGTATCTTTTTTGAATCTCAAGACCATGAAGTGCTCATATCTAATTTGGTGTTTAATGTGATTCAGATTATGCAAAGAAGCCAATAATGCCACTCTGTTCTAATTAAGTGCTTGAACATTGGCCTAAGTGGAAACGTGCTGTGTGGGATATTCAGAAGCGCCCATGGGAGAAAGGAGCTTAAGCCCCATTGAGAGTGGAGATCTTGATCCCAACAGAACGTGATGTCTCCCCCATGCTCTGCTCCCATTTCTTTCAGCAGGTGTTGTCATTCAATGACTTCATTAGCCAAGCTATGGTTTTCATGCACCAATAGCACACTAATGAAAGCTGTTATACCTTGCCAGGTTCTTCTCTATTACATTTCAATTCAGTGAATGAGGGAGTCTCTGTTGTTCTTCCCTAAAGGCGCGGCTAGTGAGAGTTTTCCTTGTATTTTGCAAAAGACATGTAACTTCTGACACCCAGGCTCCTGTTTTGCAGGTCCCCGGTTTGCAGAGAAGCCACCTGTCCAACTGGGATCACGCCGGGTACGCTGAGCTCCCATTCCTGCATCAGGTACATGAATGGCTGTGATCAATTCATTGATGTAAAGTGAAGTTCTGAGTGGATAATTGCATTTGAACTGAAGGCCTCAGTGAATGGCTTTTTGAAGAGTAGAAAAGATAACCTGCAGAAGCGATTATAATTAATTTAATGGATCATGCTGGTAACAGTGATGTCGCTTACTGCTGATGTGGATTGTGTTTCCCATTTCCTTCAGAGTGGGATAGTCTGAAAAGATACTGTACTGAGCCCTTCTGATGAGGGGACTGAAGTGGGCATTGAATTATGCCAGAATCCTCTTTTTTTT
>VXBW01006924.1:92941-108044 GCA_013400375.1 Thinocorus orbignyianus
TTTTTTTCCTTAGTGTTACTGGCAAAGTAATGTAAATTCAAGTGATGTGGGAACTGTTTACCTGAATGCAGAGAGCAACTCTCTTCTTTCCAAGCCAGATCCATATTTTCTATTTACAATGAAGTCTGATACGAGACTTTACTGTTTAAGAAAAAGCAATAATAATAATAAAAAAATCTTGTCTACCGAAGTAATGTGTGGAATCTGTCCATCTTCATTCTTTCCTCTGTGAACCTGCATCTTTTGTACGTGGTCTGTGTGTTTTGAATTAAGGGGAGAAAGCCAACCCAGTTCTTCCAATCATGTTATAAAAACTGTGGAGGTGTTGAAGAACATGCTATGGTAAGAGAAGATACAGATAAAAAAAAAATTTAAAAGAGGTGCTGCAGCATATGGTGCAGTTACTGTAAGTGTATAGTTTATCAACCAGTAACAAATGACTAAAACACCAAAATATATTTAGGATAATCTCACAGAGTGCAACCCCTGATGTGGGAAGAAAGGAAGAAGATGATACATTTGAGTTTCCCCTGTAGGGAACAGTATTTCTGAATCTTCTGGAAGAACAAAGCTACAAGTAAAACACTGTAATAACTTTCAAGTGGGTAGGTCTGAAGTGGTGAAGCATTTTAAAGGGAGTCTTTTATTTCTCCTAAATGCTTCCTTTCTACTTAAATGGGCTTCTGCAGCACATGCAAACTGAGAATTTGACCAAGGTCTGTGGTGTGAAGTGGAATTTAAGTTGGGCATCTGGTGTTACTTGGCTTAAACTTTTGACTCAGCTGTTCTCATACTCTCAAAAGCTGGAGTCTGTCAGGAGTTTTTATTTTGCTTTATTTTCAGTGACCTTTCTCCTCCAGCTCCTAGCTCCCTTCTTTGTGGGGAAAAAGTATTTTCTTTCCTTTTATATGTGTCTATGTATCTACGACTTCCACGTTTGCATCTTAATTCCAGTTATAACTGTATAGTTAACGTTACCCTGGGTCACTTGAATTGGATCAATCAAAGCTCAGTGATTTATTTTAGAAAATAACTTTTTGACACCTTTGTGTTGTCTGTGAAGACTAAAATATCTGTTGTAATTACAGGCCCCTCAGGAAAGCTATTTGGTCCATGTTTTACAGTTAAACAGAGCAGGTTAATTTGGTAAATTTTGGTAAAGTGGCCATAGCTTACGACCTAATAAGTAGGGTTCAGATTCTGTAATCGGACTAGGGGTTTCTTTTGCTTTCTGAATTACTGTGTCAGAACTTGAGCAACTTTGCTTTCAATTCTCAAATTGAATTGTAGGTTTAGGCTAACGAGATGGAGCAAACACAGGCATTCAGCAGCTGAACTGACCCAGTTTTCTGCATTGCTAGTGACGATTTTGTTGTTTTTATGTCATCATATATTTAACTCAAGCAGACCTTCCAATAGGCAAGGATCAGAGACGAGTAGGAGGCTTCTTTGTTTGCTTTTGTTGCAGTAAATATTCATTCTGTGTCACTGTATAATTTAGAGGACAGAGCTCCTAGGGCCATGTTTACTACCTTGTCCTTACAGCATTGTGTGTAGCACTGCCATGTAAAGTGTGTAGGGGTAAAATCAAATATAATCTGTTTCTCTGCAGAAAATTTTTATGTTGAAACTTTAAGATCGTCTTTACAAACTAGGGACAAACCTTTATCTTTTTTTTTTTTTTTTTTTTTTTTTTTGGTGTAAGGGCTTCCAGTGAAACAAGGTGCTGGGGGCATCTGTTTAGCACTGATAATGAATGTATTTGATTATGGATATAATAAGTGTTTGTACTTTAAATTATACAAAAGAAGCATGAGTTTCCCAAGTAGTATTTCAGCATTGATATCAGGCAGTACAGATTGTCATCTCAAGCCCAGCATCACTGGGAGGTGAGATTTAGCTGAAACAGTCACTTTGGCCATACAGATGAGGAGATGGAGTGGTGGAAAAGTGGCACACTGTTGTCTTCCTTTCATCCTTTCACCATCAGAAAGAGGGGGAAATGGCTGCCTGTGTCTGTGCAGTGCTTATACACAGACAAGGAGTCTAGGCCAGAAGCTGTCAGGTTGTAGACTCTCTGAGGGATTTAATCTTAGTCCCAAGAAAAGGCATTTTGCCCACATAACTGATGGTAGGCGTGGAGTCATCGTGGAGTGGAGTAATGCTGTGCTTTCCCCACCAGTTTTTGTTTTTCTTTACTTCTTGCCTTGCTATTGACAGGGAAGCTGGTTTGCCATGCTAAACATTTTGGGACTGACAGGACTGAGAAAACCTTCAGGCTCCTTTGACAGCTGTAATCAATAAGAAGTGAAAAACTCACTTTGAGAAGCCCTACTCCAACTATAAATGCCAACAAAAGTCATGAAGGTGAAACCTGAATTTTGGACCAAACTGAAAACAGGGGATAAGGAATCTGAGCCCGGGGAAAAGACTGCCCAAATCAAGGTGCAGGTGCATGCCCCCCGAGGACTGTGCTGAGTGTCAGCGGGACCCCCCTGGATGATGCTGCTGTGCTGGGACAGTGACCCCTCCCTCAATTCACCACCCTGGAGCTTTCCACCTGCCTCCTTGGGAGGAAAGTCCACGGTTCCCTTGCCCACGCTGGCGAAGTGAGGTGCCAGACTGCCAAGGTGGCCAAGCAGGAGAAGAAGATGGGGCGGGCCAAGTGGCGCATGCAGTACAACTGCCGCTTTGTCAATGTCATCCCCACCTTTGGCAAGAAGGGCCCCAAGGCCAGTTCCTGAGCCCAGGAAAAAGACTTGCAAACCAAGAACTTTTTCTCAGCTTCTCTGGGTGCACGTCAATCAAGGAAAGAACCAGACCTCAAAGACTCCTTCCTCAGCTCATTAGCTGGACCTTGCTTAGTGCATCCCTGTGCTCTCAGGGCAGAAACAGGGCTTGCTGCAAGAGCTTTCATTATCATATTGCAATCTTCTCTGAAGGTCCTGCTCACCTTCTGAGAGATGCTGAATTTCTCCAACTCTTGTGAGAGTCACTGGGAGATGAGGAAACTTAATTAATCTAGTCTAGGTAAAAGGAGGGATAAGAATTACTCTTTTAACCAAACAGATATGCTTTATTTTTTAAAAACCAAGTGATTTGTATAGAAGAAAAAAGTTGTTTCTTTCCAAATGGATTTAATTGCCAGGAAGCCACATTGAAAATGGAGATAACAACTTTTAATTATGATTAGGGATAGACATAAATTCCCAGAGCACCGGGTTAATCAAAAATAGAGGCTGAGGAGTACAGCGTTTTTCATGCTGTGTTGTGGTGACAGTGGCAAGTCATTTGGAAAGTATAATAGGAAAAGTTAAGTCTAGCTGCTACGTTCTTGTTTTGTGATTTTTGGTTAATCATTAGTATTGCTTCTTACTGTCATCTTTGTTTTGCAGGAAGCAATGCAAGTGAATAAATATGGCTGTGTCCCGAACCGATGTTTTACTTGCAACTCAACTGCTTATTTGTTTGATATGGAGTTTCTGTTCTCTTTCTGCTATGGGTGCTGCTAGCGAATTTGGTGGTGATAAAAACACAGAGCTCTTGCAAGGAGCTTTGCACTGATAGATCTCAGTGTTTTGTGAAGTATGAGTACCATCATTTTACAGATACGTAGCAGAGAAACAAGTTTGCCCCCATAGTTGCTTGGCTGGCAGGAGAACTGGGATGAGGGTCTCTGCCTTGGAGTCTCAGCATGGGGCTCCCTGTGTCCGACTGTGGAGCCTCTGCTTTGGTTTGTTAATAGAACTGTCAGTGCTATCATTCCTCCTAAGGATGTAGGGAAGATTTTAGGTTCCCCAGATGTTAATCAGGTATCTTTTTGTCAGCACTAAACTCATTTTAAAGAAGAGATACAAAAATAGCACATCCTTTTGTATTAGCTATCATACGTCCTCCAGTAGCTTCTTTGCCAAATGCATAAAAGTATGCAATTAATGGCTACCCAAGAGATTTATTCTATTATCTTGACTAGCGTATTTCTAAAGTAATTTGACATTTTATTTGTCTGACTTCTCTGTTGTTGTAGGGAGATTTTGTTTTATTACTCTTGAGAAGGCTGAAATGTTAAACAGAAAATACGAGAGTTCCTTTCATTACTTTTTTTTACTATGAAATGTGAACTCACGGACTGGAGTGTCAGCTCTGCAGTAAAGAAGAAATCTAGGCTCAGGGCTGGGGCAAAATGGTGCTGAGGAGATTTAGATTTGATTACAAACCATATCCCAGACCCTCTGTGGTAAGCTGCTTATACCTCAATCCTACAAAGCAATTTTAAGCCCTGCATACCCTGGCTCTCCAATGTGAAATTCAGTTTGAGCCTTGTCTTTCTCTGGCACTGCCAGCATCCCAGCATCTGCGGTCAGCGTAAATGGGTGCTACAAGGCGGGGCACTGGAGTGAAGTTGGGTTCCTGCTTCCAGAACAGACTTTGCTGTAAACAACAGGACAGATGTAATTTAAAATACCCACTGGTGTTGCTGCTGGATGTGTATTGTCAGTAATGTGAACTACAGTGGGAACTATAATATGTTAACAAGGAATCATTTACTTGGAGGAGTGAGAGCCATTTTTCTATGTCTGTCTTTTAAACTGAACTTACTGCTTCTTCCATGCTTGACATCAACTGAAATCTCTTAAATTTAATGGTTTGGGGTGTTTTTGTAATGGTGTTCTGGTGTCCAATCGTCTTCTGTAGTGCTTCCACCTTCGTGCATGCACACACTCTCCATTTGGGAACACGAGTGGATTTTTTGCTTTGATTATGATCTTTGGGAGGCACTGTGAGTAGGAAGATTTTTTTTTTTAGTTGCTAGGAGAAGGCTCAGAGTCAGATCAGAAGTAGAGAAAAGCAATTGAGAGTGGCTTTGCAGTTTTCTGTGTGTGAGCACACCATTTTAGTTTGCCATTTTGAGTCAAAGAAGATGAAAAGCATCGATTAATAGAAGCCTGGATGAATATATGTGCTGTTACGCTTTTTTTGGTGTCCTGTAGATCTTGGGACTGGCACCCAAAAACCCCATCCCTCTGTGTGGGACCTTTCTTCGTATTAGACAAAACTGTAAGGTAAATGAAACAAGCAAGTATAGCAGGTGTATATTTTTAAGCATGTTTTGTGTGAGTAAATGAATATCCATAGTTCTAAAAGGAGTCTAAAACTGAGCTCTGAAAAAGTAAATTGCTTTATCTTAAAAATACACAAAATACAAGAAAGCCACTGCTTTTTGGGAAAAAAGAATATAGACCTTATTGAACCAAAAATAATTGTGCTCTTGCTTATTTTAATTAAATTGTCTTAAGTAGGTCACTTACATGCTTAAAACTGTAAAAAGTTCAGGAAAGGTTAGGAACCTGGCATAAGCACAGAACCAGAGGACCTTGGTTCCAGTCCCTTTTTGCAGATCAGTCTCCATATTGCTCCATCGTTTTAGCATGGACTGCCTACAGTCAGAAAGAGGTTTTGCTTGTATTTGTTTTTTAATCCAGATGGGTGTTAGCACTTCTTTTCTGGGTCAACTGATTTCATTACGAACATGTTCATTGCAGTCAAGCTGTCTTGTAGCTTGTAGTGATAAAAAGATAAAATCAGCCTTCTGAAATCAATGGTGACAAGATTGGCTCAGGGTGGATAAAGAGACTGAAAACAGGAACAACTTCATATGGTCAGAGGTGGTACTGACTATTTGCTTTCTGATTTAGGGTGTCTTTTATGGCTCTAGAAGAATGAGGCAAAAATTACCAGCTTAGTTAATTCTTAGTTCTTTAAATGGATGGCCCTATCTTCCAGGTGTTTAGGATGCGGCATGACCCTTCAGTATTGGGAAAGTCTAACCTTTGGTGTTATCTTGGGAGCAGTAGAACTCCAAACGCATTTATAAACTGCTCTTCCCCTCCATGGCTGCCTAAGTAGTACACTGAAAATTTGAGTAAATGGCTTTTTTGAAAATGAAAAGATACAAATTGGAGAGTACTAAAATGAGGACTATTGTCTGAGCTGGCTTAGCCCTGCTTCACTAGTGTAGATACAAACTGGTCTTCAAACTCCTTGAAGAAATATGGTTATGAAGGTGGTGCTAATGGGTATAATACCTCTGGAAAATACTAGTATTTCTGAAGTGATGGATTTTCAGGCATGGTCTATGTTACGAACGGCAGTTAAGTGGGATTGCACTGAACAGAATGTCTGTTTCAGAAAAAAATAGCCTCTGCTTTTTATGCATCTTCTGCTGCTTCTGGGAAGCTGGGTGAATTGCACAACCTGATATTTTATCACTGTTATTTTTTTTTCCTACTTAACTCTACAGTTAATGGACAGGTCATGAAAACTTTTTCCTTTAAGCAAAGGGTCTGAGAAAGTCTGCTGGAGCATTGGCCTTTCAGAGATAGGTATGCTATCTTCTGCTTGCCTGGTGGTTTGCAGCACCGAGTCACAGCTATGTTCATTAGCTCCTTGCTGGTTTAATGGGAGATCTTCCTCTGGTTTAAACCCACAAGCTGGGATGGCTGGTTACGGGTAGGGGGAAATGCTGTATTCTTTTTATAGCCCTGTCTGTTCCTGTCCCTGTTTCTCCTCAACGCAGTGGATAATTTTCCTGCTTTGGTTTCTTTTGTAAGATCACAGATAGTAGTGGAAGTCACCTAAATAAGCAGTAAAGACTTGAAATGAAGTTGAAAGAAAATGAGCAAAGCTGTAGGGAAAGTGAACTTGATTGGAAAGATTTCTCTGTGTGATCAGCCAAATCCTGAGATCTGTATATTTCTGGACTTTTCCTGGCATAAACTATTCTAGGTTAATTATACAGATATAATCCCCTGTGAGGACATTTGCTCTGCGGTAAAAGTGTCTTTGTAGAAATTGATCTCTTGAAACCACTTTAAAGTGGTTTATTCTGCTGTAGCTACTTTGATTAATTTCTAAGTGTACCATGTTCTACAGCGATTGCAGCTGGCATTGTTTCTATACCTCACTGCTTGCTTAAAGTAGCTCAGAGAGTGTCCCCAGTAATGAGTCAGGTTCAGAATTGTGCCCTGTCATTTTATTTAAACTAGCAGAAGCAAACTATCTTCCCAACTCTTCATCTAAAAATGTGCACCATGGATTGAAGTGCTGCACTGCGTATCTGTGTGCTCACTCCACAAAACTCCCACCCTTTGTCTCCATCTCTTTCATAACAGAGTTTAAATGTGGAAACATCTCTTTAAGTCAGAGAAGGACGGTTCAGAAAATGAGAGGAGGAGGTCAGCATGTGAAGCAACACATGAAGGGGGTGAGATGTGTCTAAAGGAAAAGTCTGGAGAAAGAAATGGGAAGAGTACTGAGGGAGAGAAAAAGAGAAGTAAAGGGAGTGGAAACGGGAGAAAATGCAGAGAGAAGCTGCAAGATCCTGATGAAATTTAAATTAGTAGTTGTTAATACACAGAAATTTCTTGGTGACTTTGGGTAGGCTAGGTTCCCCACTCTTTAGAACTGGATCTCTGCTGGCTTCCTTGCCATGCTGTCCCAGTTTGCTTCAGCAGGGAACTTGACCTTCATCACTCAGAGGTTGTCATCTGTCACAGGCACCCACTGGCCTGTGGATTATTTGTGCCTGACCAAAGACACTAACTGCTGAATGCATGAACTCTGCTGTCACTCCAGGATTGATGCTGTAGCCTAATGGTACAGTCTTAGCCTCTCAAAAGCCCCAAAGCAGCTCCTATAGCTCTTTCCAAGGTCCCTAAAGGGGGATGGCAGCTCTCAGTTGCGCTGTAGCCAAGACCATGGGCAGGATAGCAATATTTAAAAAAAAAAAAAAAAAGAAAAATGCTGTTCACTTCTGTGACCCTCCAGGGTTTTTTTTATTTTTGTCTGGATGAAGCTTCACAGAAACTTTGAGATATCTCAGTTATTTCCAATTAATAGGAATGGAAAAAGATACCAAAATCAAATATCTACTGAATAAGCAAGAGCGAGGGATAACTTTCAGCTCACCTGAGCACATGGCTCCCACCCCTTACCTTGGCTAGTGTGCACAGTTGCTTCTCCATCAAAAAAGTCTCCTCTGCATGGAGCTCATGAGCAGCCTTGTATTCTTTGATGTGTTGCACCACCGCTTCCTTATATTCATGACATTCTGATTGCTTTCAGTTTGTTGCCTGCAGTTTTGGTGAACCATCATCCTTTACTTGGCCAAGAGTTGACTTGTCTTGGCCATGTACAAATGCCAGTGGTCAGATCTCAGAGGATCTGCTCTGACTTCAGATGGAAAATGACTCACTGAAGCTCTTGTCCTCAGGTTGGCCCCAAGAGCTTGATATTGGTCTGTTTTCTGGGGTCAACAGCAATTAGTTAATTCTTATTTGGTCCTGATGGCTTTGAAAGGTCTCCCTAGTCCAGGACTGTTTCACTGGATAGGAGGTAGTTAAAGCTAACTGCCTGCAAAAAGATGTGAGTTCACCCTCACCTTTCATTTATGCTAAGGGGGTAATATGATACATATATTAGAGTACAGCAGTGACCAAAAATAACTCCAACTCTTTGAACCCAGTGAGCAGATGATGAACATGATGGTCTATTTAGATGTTTCTGTCTCCCTGCAGCCACCATTTAGACCCACATGACAAAAACACAAGTAAATTTCTGAAATCAAGAGGTAGTTACAGTTGATGAACAACACAGGATCAGATTCGAAACTGGTGGATGTTACCATAGATTCATTGAAGTTTTATTTGTTTATGTTTGCTTTATTTTAGCTGCCTGATTTTGTAACCCTAATTTAGAGTGCGGCAATGGAAATAACTGGATGAGCTTAAGTAAGGTGACAGTGGACTCCACTGTGAGGAATGCACAAGTTGCACTGAGGTGGGAGTCTTAGCCCTCTTGAATCAGATGCACTGTCAGTAAAAATAATTATGTGGAACTACAGCTGTAATAGAGTGATGCAATTTTATACCAGCTCCTGATGTGACTGGTAAATTGTAGCTAAACTTCAGTTTATCCACTACCCTCTGCTCTTCATGCTAAATAGCATAATCATGAAATCCTCTCATCTGAAAATGTTCTTAAGAGTAATGAGTATGAGGGCACTAACGATAGGCCAGGAGCTAGTCATATAGTCATCATGAATTCACGAGCCAATTATCTCCTGCCAGTGGGATTATAAAAGGAAGTTAACATTCTGAAAGTCCCTTCCATACTGCAAGTGCTTATTGCATTTCTATTAATTCAATAATTTAAGCATAACTTTCATGCCTAACCTTTAATAATTTAAGGCTAACTTTTCTGAAAATGAGAAGATGCAGTTTGTAATGGTTTTCAAAGATGAAGGTCTGTTTTTGGGCTCAGTCTCAACATAGAATCATAGAAGGGTTAGAGTTGGAAGACTTTAAAGATCATCAAGTTCCAACCCCCCTGCCATGGGCACGGACACCTCTCCCTAGAGCAGGTTGATCAAAGCCCCATCCAGCCTGGACTTGAACACTTCCAGGGATGGGGAATCCATGACTTCTCTGGGCAACCTGTTCCAGTGCCTCACCACCCTCACAGAGAATTTATTTCTAGTATCTAATCTAAATCTCCCCTCTTCCAATTTAAAACCATTACCCCTCTTCCTGTCACTACAATTCCTGTCAAAGAGTCCCCTCCAGCTCTCCTGTAGCTCCCTTCAGATACTGAAAGGCTGCTATCAGGTCTCCCCGGAGCCTTCTCTTCTCCAGGCTGAACAGCCCCAGCTCTCCCAGTCTGTTTTCATAGGAGAGGAGCTCCATCCCTCTAATCATCTTGGTGGCTCTCTGCTGGACCTGTTCCTTCAAGTTCATGTCCTTTCTGTGTGGAGGAGTCCAAAGCTGGACACAGTACTCCAGGTGGGGTCTCACGAGTACAGAATAGAAGGGGAGAATCACATCCCATGACCTGCTGGTCACACTTCTTTTGATGTGGCCCAGGATATAGTTGGCTTTCTGGCCTGCCAGCGTGCACTGCCGGCTCATGTTGAGCTTCTCATCCACAAGCACTCCCCTCACAAGTCCTTCTACTCAGGGCTGCTCTCCAACCATTCTCCACCCAACCTGTATTTGTGCCTGGGATTGCCGTGTCCCAGGTGCAGGACCCTGCACTTGGCTTGGTTGAACTTCATGCGATTTGCACTAGCCCACCTCTCAAGCCTATCCAGGTCCCTCTGGATGGCATCCCTTCCCTCCAGCGTGTCAACCGCGCCACCGAGCTTGGTGTCATCAGCAAACTTGCTGAGGGTGCGTTCTATCCCACAATCCATGTCTCTAACAAAGATGTAAAATAGCACTGGTCCCAGTACCAATCCCTGAGGGACACCACTTGTCACTGGCTGCCACTTGGATGTTGATCTGTTGACCACAACCCTCTGAGTGTGACCAACCAGCTAGTTCATTATCCACCAAGTGGTCCATCCATCAAATCCATGACTTTCCAAATTGGAGACGTGCGGGACAGTGTCAAATGCTTTGCATGAGTCTAGGTAGATGATGGCTGTTGCTCTGCCCTTGTCCACCAAGTTTGTGGCAGTATTGTAAAAGGCCATCAGATTTGTCAGGTACGGTTTACCCTTGGTGAAACCATGACTTTCTGTTATAGAGCTGATTCAAAGTTAGTTTGAGGTTAAATCAGTATGCAGTACCTTCATATCAGCTTGTAGGGCCTATGAGCTATAGATTGGGGATTTTTTGGTTAATTTTGCTGAACTTTATCTGCTGCTTTTTAGTTTCATAGAAGCTTTCTGAAGGACTGAAGGGAGCTTCAGATTACTGCATTTTTAAAAAATTTTGATACTGTGCAAGTGAAAGATACTCTATCTGAGATAAAGAATTTTCCTAGTTTATGGTGTCTAGTCAGCCCTTAGTTAGGACTTCCAGACATGTATGTGGCAAAGATTTGCATCTTCTTTGCTGTTTTGAATTTCTTTAAGTTTCTTTTTGACTTCAAGAGGTATTAAATCTAGTAAGGGCAGGCATGTCACTATAAAATCGAAACAGAGACAGGAAATAGGCATTTGTCATATGGATGAGCTTCAACAAGCTTGATTTCATATTGCTTTTTGAAAAGCAGCCTGGTGTGATAAATTATAGCGAAGGAAATTCTACTTAACAGTTGCTGACATTTTTTGTTGTTGTTGTTGTTGTAGTATTCCTGGGAAGACAGTTTATATTCAACTATAAAAATACATGGAAAAAAAGCTGCAAGCATGTTATGAAGCTTTTCATGTATATAAAGAGTATCTTCCAAAGCACTCTGAGTTAACAAGGTCTTGCTAAGTACGAGCAATTTTGCCATTGTTATAGTTCTGTTACAAATGTGGAGGGACAGAAAAGTGGAGATTCTCATTGCATATTTTAGCCATGTCCCTTGATGTGCGTCTGTAATGTCCTTGGATTTAAAGTGTCCTCACAGACGTTAACACAATGTGGGTTGGTTGCTGATTTTCTGCCCCCTGTCTTGCCAAAGAAGCACACAATAGTGTTTATCTCCTGACCACAATAGGTAATCTCTATAATTTTATAATTATTTATTGCCAAGGTCAAAGTGAAGTTGCCTGCCAGCGAAGCTGAAGGAGTGGAATGGCTTTTCTTTGGAAAGAGGGAAAAGGATGGCCAGATTATTTAGCAGGGAGTGGTTTATGTTGACTTTCTTCATATGCATGAGACAGAAAAGGTCATGGAATTGTAGACTTTCAGTGCTGAACAGTCTTTCCAGCCATGTGAGAGCTCTCTTACACTGTCTGGGTAACAGAGGATACAGCATGTATAGGAAGGTGCAGATTGTCTCATCTCACCAAGTGTATGTGGACAATGAAATCAGCAAAAGTAACACATGATCTATGGAGAGCAGCCCATGGAGCTGCTATGGCCAGCTCAGCCACCTTCTTTAAATCTTTTTGGGGCATATTGATAGATACAAATTAGCAGAAATATATTTATTAGTATAGAGACACAGAAAAAAACCTGTGAAATGTACTCATCAAGATCAGTCATTTTGAACAGGGAGAAGTCCCAGTATTCTCTCTGTCTCCATGTTCTATGGGAAGTTTGTGATAGAGCGAATTGTAACAAAACCAATTTTTTTTATCAATTTGATATCACATCTGGAAAAAAGTCAAGATGCTTTGCAGCCTTGTTTGCAAGCCTTGTGCAAAAATTTGTATAAGATGGCATACTCTCTTCATAGAATCATAGAATGATTAGAGTTGGAAGGGACCTTAAAGATCACCAAGTTCCAACCCCCCAGCCATGGGCAGGGACATCTCTCCCTAGAGCAGGTTGATCAAAGCCCCATCCAGCCTGNTTTCGTGGGAGAGGTGCTCCATCCCTCTAATCATCTTGGTGGCCCTCTGCTGGACCTGTTCCAACAGGTCCATGTCCTTTCTATGTGGAGTACTCCAGAACTGGACACAGTACTCCAGGTGGGGTCTCACAAGCGCAGAGTAGAGGGGGAGAATCGCCAATAGTATGTACTTTTATATGTGTATACAGCTATCTTTATTCCTATAGAAAAGCACACTGCGAACACATGATATTTATTTCATAGAACCCTTGAGTACAGTGGTTCCTCATACCCCTAATGGGTTTTGGGTGTATTTTTTTCCCCCCATGCTCTTTTGTGCCTTTAAGGAAGAAGAGCAAAGGCCGACTTCGGCAGAAACTGCTTTCCTTTAAAGAATCTCTGTTCCTCTGTTCTTTGCTGTGTATCAGGCAGTGTTATGGGATAGTTTCTAAACCATATTACTTGAGTTCAAAGAAAGTTCCTAAGTTTTGCAGAAACTGTCAATTTGCTTTTTTCCCCTCCTTTCTGACACAATTTAGTGTCAAAAAGAGTTCAATATCCCATATGATAGCATGATGGGAAGGTGTTGTGCCTTCTTTCCAATTTAGAAGAATTGCTTTCCAAGTGGGAAGATCTGCAGCATCTCCTAGTGCTGTGAAGTACAAGTACAAAGATGCTTTGCAGTAAATGTCTCCAGGAGGCCTCGTGAAGCCTGAATTTGAACATGGCTGAACAAGTTGAGACCTTCAAATGCCTCTCAAGGTGGGACTACTAAAAGCAAGTAATGTGCTCTTATATCTAATTTACTAACAAGAGAACTGTGTTTCCTAGTGGTTAATGACTTGCTACATGATGTTTCCTCGCAAATGTTCATCTCCTGTCCAGTCTTAACATCCTATTGGAAAACCCTGAATATGAAGGGAAATACAGTTCTATATAGCACATTCTGGCTGGTTAGTTCCTTCCGTTGAACACAGCTGCAGAGATGCTGTCTCCATGTGTAGTATTAATTCCTACCTCTTGCTTGGATGGGGGTTTAGATACTTCTCAGGGTGCATCTCCTGTTTATCTCTGTCCACCTATAGTTGTCAGTGTGATGAGGCATTTGGACATAGTTAGGCTCACTGAAAGTGTAACTGAAGTTTCCTACAGGTTTTGTCAGTCTCTCATGTACCATCCACAACCTGACTGCTCACTTGACTTAGAGTTGCTCAGTCTCCAGACAGTTTTTAAATCCCTGTGGCTTCAGATCTGGGTTTTTGTGAAGCTGTGCATGCAGTTTCTTAACCTTGAACTGCAAATTTAAACTTATACTTCCCTAACAGAGCACCAAAAGAGGCATTTAACTTTAAGAACATGCTTGTAGGCTTGAGTGCTGCATCAAATTGAGTGCTGCGTCAATTTTAAGAAGAACCGAAGGGCAGATTTTTATTTACTACTTTCCTCCTAAAATTGGTATCTTAAAAGTATGACTTCTTACTAGACTTGAGGAAAAGTTGTACTTTTCTTGGAGTTTACATTTTTGAGAGAATAGTGGTTGGGTGGGAGTTTTGGGATGGGGGGTGATTGCTTTTAATTTTGCTTTTTAAGTTACATCTTCTGCTGCTTTAGACTACAATGACAGAATCCGTTAGACATAATGAAGTACTGGCAGGTCCCAGCTTTTGTATTTGCCTCATGTCCTGTTGTGTTCCATATTCTGGATGGTGAAGAAGCTACCATGTAAATCCTTGGCTTGACAGCAGAAATGCCATCCAGTTATCTCACTCACTGGTCCTTATTATGCTTCATCTAGTTTTCTGATTTCATTTCAGATTTGCTAACACCTGGACTGCAAGTAGTAAGAACAGCCATAAGTGTTTATAGACATATAGCCATAGATGTGTGTTTAAGTGCATGTATATATACATACTAAATGCTTACACAATTCTCTTGTGTTATGAGTTACCGTTATCTCTGGGAGTGGGCTACCAGTGTTTTCTTTCATTGCATTGATTCTCAGGGTGCCATAAATGAATGAATGAAAATGCATCGACTCAGAAGGCACATATTCTAGAGATTGTTCAGAAGTGAAGCGGTTGACTTGACATGTTCAATTTTGAAAGCAATCTTTTTCAGAGCAGTGGAAGATAACAAGTGAGAAATCCTGCCCAGGAAACAAGAGAGACTCAATTTACCAACTGTCAGACACGTGGCATTAACTTTGAACAAAATGAACACCAGATTCTCTGAGGCTTGAGGCTTCAGTGGAACCCAAAAGTCAGAGACACGTATTTGAATGATGCAGAAGAGTGGCCTTTGTGTGGCAAGGTGGTTTTTATCTCCTAAAGTAAAGTAATCACATCCACAAAGGTGACTTTGCTACAGAGCCTAGATAGTGAAATAAGTATCTTATAAAATGTGGAGAAATTAATTTTAACTGACCACATTCCTCTTTTCCAGTTGAAAACCCTCTTTACATTTAATAGCGTGTTTCAGTTCAAATGCTGATTCTATTTGAGTGTGTTTCCACCCTCAAATTTAGTTTGAGGGAGAAAGCAACCTGAGTGCTGAGAAAGATACTGTGTTGAGATACAATGTTCTCTCTTTGTAGTCTTTGCATAGTGCTTTGAGTATTAGAATTAAAAACTGACAAGTTTGGAAAGCTTCATTAAATGGTAAAGCCAGAACACACAAAAACAGTAATCAAAGTTTACAACCATAACCTCAATTTTGGATTTTTTTTTTGTTTTGTTTGGGGTTTTTCTTGGGTTTTTGGTTTTTTTTGTTTTGGGGTTTCTTTAATGTTTTTGAGGGAGGATTCTGGTTTTTTTTTTTTAATATTTTTTCTTTTTTT
>VXBW01006924.1:108049-256824 GCA_013400375.1 Thinocorus orbignyianus
TTTTTTTTTTTTTTTTTAAAGACTCAGCAGTGCAGCTGCTGTGTTGGATTTGCTTCAAAAGCTTTTTGGGGAAGCTGACACATTTATACCTCTCAGCTTGGAAGCTGGGTCTGTACCGTTTCCATCAGTTAGAGGATTTTGAAGAAACTGCCAGGCAGGTATTCTGCAGAGATACAGGAGATGATGGCTGCAGGGGACAGCATGCTGCAGGTAAGAACAGCTGCAGAATGGCCCTTATCTCATCCTGACCGCTGTGTCCAGCAGCCGTGTTGCTCTCACTTTGACCCAATGGCGCTGCTCCCAGCATGTGCCAGGCCTTGGTGTGAGCTGTGTGTTAAGCCAAAACCTGAGCAGGAGCTGAGTAAACAGTTGCAGTCTGCCTCAAAAAATCATGCAAGCCTGCTAATTCTGCCGATTGCATTCCTTGAAGTATTGACTTCTATGGAGAAATGAGAGGTTTGCCTACAAAAAGCCAGATTGGCCACTGCATAGCTTGCATGATTGTGCACCAGCGTGGGCTTCCTGGGTTCTTGTCTCCAGCGATATCCCCGCTTGTAAGTACAGAGTAATTACTTACAATGCGGGTGGTTCCATTTCGAATTCCAATAATGCTTTAAAAATGTCATTTTAAAAGATTAGGTTTTAATTAAAAAGTGAAAACAAAGCAGGCAAATACAAAGGGAGAGAAATGGGGACGGGGAGAAAGCAGTGTTCAGTGGAAGTTTAAATTATGTTTTGATTATGATACTGTTTTCAGCAGGAAAAACCTCCTACTTGCTACGGGGGAAGGTGTTTTTCAAGCCCTGTCTTGCATGTTGGATATTTAAATGCAGCAGCATTGTGGGTGCAGGTGACACTGAAAAAGCGAAACAGGCCTTAAAATATGGATATAAAAACCACTTTGTGAAGTAGATTTAGGTAAAAAGTAAGATTCCAATCCTGTGTGCTACCACTTTGACCTTTCTTCTGATGGAGATTACACCCTAGCAAATTTGATACCAGAATCAGATTGTAAACTATAAAATTTAATCTGCTTTACTGTTTAGCATGTTGTGTGTCCTCTTGAGTGTGGCAGCTCTTCCCAGTTTTGAAGTGAATATAGAAGGTACAAAATGGCTTTGTTGTTAATAGGCCAATGGTATAGGATGGGAAAAAGAGGGAAAGAGCTATTAATTTGTGATACTTGGAGTGCACTTGGAAGAGGGTTATGTGAAGTGGTTTAAAAAGCGGTTGTACATTGTTCTGCTGGCTTCCCCTAAGGTTCGGTAAACATTTACAAAGTATGGGATAACCACCAGAAATCAGTAGTAGATTTGCTGCAACAATTAAAAAAAAAAAGTTAAAAATATTTGGTGTTTCTACACATTTCTCTGATTTGGTTAGAAGGCTTGTGATAAAAGGCTGTGTTGGCTTGTGGTGTTATGGTTTCTCATGAATAGCTCTTACTACTTGTTGAAGAGCCTTTCCTGTCTTTTAGGGGCTATAATCTGAGGATGCAGCTGCAGGGAATGACCTATGTTGATAGCTAGAGTTGAGGTGAGGGAGGTGACTAAGTAAATAGGTGTTTCTTTTGCGAACTGTATCTTCTCTTCAAGCATGGACTCTAAGGACAGTTTGAGTATTTGGAGTGCTAGTAAGATACAAATCCTTCCCCCCACCTCACTTCTGTTAAACCGATGTGATCCCTAGAATGAAGCACTTCTCACTTTATTCTTGAGATTACATAAAATTCTGTCAAGTTTCTAATCTTTTAGATTACAAACACAGCTGTAGCTCCCAACTGCACTAGATACCTCTGTACTGGGGACTATACAGATAGAAAGTTATGAAAGAGCTTTGCTTTGGAGAGCTCCTTTTGCAAGCAGATTCTTGTCATGGGTCGGTGGCTATCTTGGCCACGTTTATTGGGCACAAGTATAAATTGGGAGAGGACTGGCTAGAGAGCAGCCCTGCAGAAAGGTGTCTGGGGGTCCTGGTCAACAGCAGGCTCAGTATGACTCAGCAGTGTGCCCTGGCAGCCAAGAGGGCAAACCACATCCTGGGGTGCATCAAACACAGTATGACCAGCTGATCAAAAGAGATGATTATCCCACTGCATTCAGTGTTGGTGTTGCCTCACCTTGAGTGCTGTGTGCAGTTATGGGCCCCACAATTTAAGAAGGATCCGGAACACATCTGAATGCATCCAGAGGAGCACAGGAAAACTGATGAAAAGACTGGAAAGAATGTCATAGGAAAAGTGGCTACGGACTTTGGGTTTGTCTAGTTTGGAGAAAAGGAAGCTGGGGGGTTACCTCATTGCTGCCTACAGCTTCCTGAGGAGGGCAAGTGGAGAGGAAGGTACTGATCTCCTCTCCCTGGTATCTAGTGATAGCATGTGTGTCGGTGGTTCAAAACTGCACTGGAGGAGG
Organism: Thinocorus orbignyianus; assembly: GCA_013400375.1. Classification (NCBI taxonomy): domain Eukaryota; kingdom Metazoa; phylum Chordata; class Aves; order Ciconiiformes; family Thinocoridae; genus Thinocorus; species Thinocorus orbignyianus. The sequence goes on from VXBW01006924.1 coordinate 110,461, forward strand.
TTTAGACTGGACATTAGGAAGCATTTCTTTACCAAGAGGGTGGTCAGACACTGTAACGGGCTTCCTAGAGAAGTGGTTGATGGCCCAAGCCTGTCAGTGTTTAAGAGGCATTTGGACAAAGCCCTTGACAACATGCTTTAACTTGGTCATCCCTGACATCAGCAGGCAGTTGCACTAGATGATCACTGTAGGTCCCTTCCAACTGAAATAGTCTATTCTATTCTAACCCACTTTTATGTTATCTCCCTCTTCATACAGAGAACATCAAGAACAGAGCTAGTGAATTGTCGGAAAGGTGTTTATTTCTCAGTGCTGACAAGAGGAAGGGAAATAGCAGGGAAAAGCCTAGACTGGACATGAGAAGTTAGATGACAGGAGACTCATCCTTTTTGGTTTTTGAGAAACTATTAAGATGATCAAAAATGGGAAAACAAAAGCAATGAGGCAATGTGCACGGTCACCAAATGAGCAATGGCTTGAGAGAATACAGTCTAGTACTTTAATCCTTGAAACATACTGTTTGTCTGGAGAGTCACCCAAATGCCTTACAGCAGCTGGGCAATCCTCTTCAAGTAATAAGCACACATGGGGGCTATGCCAGAGGAAGCAGTAAGTGCTTCGTCCAGACCAGTCCTGACTTAGTGTAACACAGAGAAATGAGAGATCAAAGTTTCTTGGAGGAAGATATCTTTTGAACTATTTTAATCCTATATGTTCAGCAAATGTTTCTGAGAAAAACTCGTAATTGCCCTTTTCCTCCTCTGTCAATATTTATTTTAATATCCATTGTCTAGAGAGTTATAGTTCATTGTTTGCTCTGCTGTATTCTTGGCATTGGCTAAAAATCCAGCAATTTTAGTGCAATGACAAATGTAAAAGAATATCTGTGGAAAAATCTGCCAGAATTGGACTGAAATGTGAAAACACCTCCGTGTCTTGTAAACTCAAGCTTATTGATATGTGGAGCAGTCAAATAGAGATAGTGGCAGCTGGGAACTGGATAGTAATTACATCTTAATCACTCTTTACTTCTTTTGGGGAAAAGAAACAATTCTTCAACTGCTCATGAGTTTTGTTTAACAATTTATTTAAAACAAAACAAAACAAAACAGAAACATTATGAGATTTAAAATTAAGGGGGAAATAAGATTTTTCAGAACTCTTTATGTGTGTTTTGGTTTGAGTTATTTGGTTTTGTTTTCTTTCTTAAAATTAACACTATTCTAGAAGTAAAAAGAAATCCTAGTCCAGAAAAAGAGGCAGATAAGCACTAAGCCATTACTGAGGGGAGAGATGCATGTGGCTTTGGTCAATAAGCAAAAAGGTGATCCTAAGAATCTTCTCTGTTCTATTAGATGAATGTGGTTAGCGTGTGACAGCTGTGGCATTGTTTTGTGAAATGTAGCCCTTGGACTTCTATTTGAAGGGAGAAAAAAAAAATCCTGCTTGATTTATGGAGGAAAAAGCTTTAAGCTGTAGGTCACATTAGCAATGAAAATGTCAGTCTCTGTAGTGTGTAATACATGACAGTGCTGTGATTTCACTGTATTTAATGTTATGGGACAATAACCAGGACTTCTGCACTTCAGATTACTCATTTTGAATGCAGCTTTTCTAAAGAGAGTGACAGTTTCATATTCCTAGGAAACAAAGTGCAGCTATCTTAACTACTGCAAACTTTGGTCTTCTTCACAGAAGTCAGTGGGATTTAGTCATTTCCTGAGAGAACAGTAAAATCTTAATGACATGTATAAAGAGAGAAATTTCAGAGAAAACTTGCACTGGCTTAGTTACTGAGCTATCTGCTGGAAAACTCTTCTCTTCTCTTGATTACAAGGGATGTCTTTTGTTTTCATTCAAAATATGTTTGTCCTGCACAAATATTTCATCCTTCCACTTCTACTCGTAAAACTAGCTAAATAAATAAGTTGAAAGCTTTTAACACAGGGGCAACGGCGGGAATACACTGAGAAACGATTACTGTAGCCCTCATAAATGCCTTGCATGAATGACTTATTTGCATTAGAGGTTTTTAGTTTTCAGCCTCTTTTTACATTATGCCTGAGAGAAATGCTACCGAGTATCTTTGTTCTTATTCACCCATACATTGACAAATGAGGAACAACCCAAAATTTGGTTTCCCTGGGAAGAAGTCTCCCTGTTCTTCAGCCAGGATTGAGGTGGCTGGTGCAGATCAAGTCATGACAGGACCCCATATTAGGTTAGTAGAAGATCGTGGAAGTGGCTTAACACTGCAGGAGTTTTATTACTAGAATTGCAGAGCTGAATGTTTAACAGAGGGATGAGATCATCTCAGTCTTACATTCTGCTTCTGCGTAAACTCAGATGTAGCAAAGTATTGGCAAGAACAGGGGATGCTGCAAATGGATGTGCCAGAATTTCATCATAGCCAAGAGATGGTGCAGACGTAGGAACAGGCAAGTGACAAAAATACTCAAGTGACTTTTGGGAGTCACTTCTGACACTCAACCTGCTGACTTCATGGAGATTAAACCCATGTAAAGGATGGCAAGCTACATCCAGCTGGCTCTGCTGTACTAACTGGCCTTGCTGCTTTAATTTTCAGCTTTCCCCAGTGTCTTACATGGCTCCATAACTACAGTAGGAGGCCTGGTCCAGCTGGTTTAATACATTTGTATAAGGTAGTGTGTAGAGTTACCATTAAATCTCATTTTATTCTGTTTTTTACTTTGGTATTAAAACACTGAAATGCTATTTCGATTCTGCTTGTTTGTTAAACCCTGTTACGATACAGGAGCTGAGCTCTAATGAGCAACTTGGCCGATACATTTGTTGCCATCTTTTATTGGAGGGAAAAATATGAGTTGGAAATAAAATTTCAGTCTCAGGGTGCCATGGTCCAGTCATTATAAACATAGTTTAAAAATAATGAGAAGATTCTCACTGGATAAAAGTTTTGAATGAGCTATGTGTATTATAAGTGTTAATGTTGGCTTTCCAAATTTACTTAGGATCATTTTTTTTAAGATTCTGCAGTATGTAAACTTGAAGGTAGATGTTTTGTGGAATTAACACTTAAATGTCATTGATGGCCTCAAAAGATTTTATTTTATTTTATTTTTATTTTACTTTTTAAATCTATTTTGACACTTGGCCTGAATCTTTTTAATGAGCCCCGGTGTTCCAAGGGGAGAGGAAGTAGCACTTTTGAAAGTTGAACCATGTAAACTGTTTGAAACTGTACATGAAGACTAGAGAGACATATTACTGCTGTACTTGTTTGGGGAAATTGTACATTTAAGGCACTTTTGAAAAAGAGAGTGAAAATTGTGTCCGGTTAGGATAGTAGCAGAAAGTTTAAGACCAATGGGAAAAACTCTTTTTGCTGTAATGAGGAGTGGTGGTATGATCTGTGAAACTGGAATGTGGATGAGATTTCCTTATTCCTTTGCCTAAAACAAATGTTTGGATTTCTTCTTTCATTGGCTGAACTGAAAAAGTGGAGACTTTTCCCTTTTTGCATTTCAACTCAAACTGTGTAGCACAGCCTCTGAATAGAAAGTAGAATAATATAAATGAAAGAGAGCTAAAAATAAAATTGAACTCATTTCCAGCTAGCTCTATATAAGCACTAAAACCAGAAATAAATGAGATTTCTTAGTTTCACTATAGCATCCAGCAATGAAAATCAATCAGTTTGAACCAGGTTCATAGTATTGAAACAAACCATCAGCTCCTAGTAGAAAGTAAAACAAGAGGTGCAACAGTCACAGTAAGGAAAACAGATGGAAAGAGTGAGAAGATTAATGGGAATATTTTAAATACATTTTTGTGTGTGTGCCCATTATCTTTTATTACAAGAGAAAATCCAGTCAATTAAATTTATATTGTTCATTGAAGTCCAATTACATGCAGTGGAAATGTGTGGATTGCCCCCAGCCAGCAACTAAATACCCACCAGCCAATTGCCTGCTGCCCCCTCAGCAGGATGGGGGACAGAAATGGCGAAGCAATAATGATAAAAAATTCAGTTTAATAAGTGAAGCAAAGCTCCGTATGCAAGCAAAGTAAAATAAGGTATTTATTCACTACTTCCCATTGTCAGCCAGATGTTTAACCACTTCGTGTAGGCAGGTATGCCACAGTAAGCATAATGATTACTTGGGAAGCTGAACACTGTAACAGGAAATGACCCCCTTTCATCCTCCTTTATTTGAGCTTTTATTGCTGAGAATGACATCATGAGATATGGGATATCCCTGCTTTTGCCTGGTTTTACTCCAGGGTGTCTAGCTGCTGCTAGAGTTGCCGTGCATAGTGGTGGCCATTCACGCTGGTCAGAAGGTGCTGCTAGTGACTGCAGCTGCTGGAGGTTTCTGCTGTACTTTGTCATTCTCAAAACATCCAAGGGTTTCACTTGGCCATTTTGTCAGGCTTCAGTTTCACTGTTTTCTGGGATCAACTGAATTCCATAATAAATCAATCAAACCACGTGTCTCTGCTCGCAACTGGAGATACTTTGCTTTTTTTTACTGCTGGAAAGGCTTGATTGTTATTGCTGATTTATTTTTACCAGCTGAATTTCTGGAGTTTTATTAGAAATTAGTTTCCAGTGTGTACATTGCTAGTATGGGATGACATTCATCCCTTCATCTATCAACAGAGGCCATCTGGCTGGACTTGAAGTTAGTTTAACCCATTTTAATTGCAACAAAGGACTCTCTAAATCTTCAGCGTCATTGTTGCCTTCATTTGGACAGGCTGAATTCCACATGCATGTGAATCTCATGGTTTGGAATAGCTTAATTTGGGTAGTTATAAAGATGTGGTCTTTCAGATGGTGGTTGCCACTTAGTTATCTTGTTTTATGACAAAATTAGATACTCAATGCTACTGGGTACTTTTATTCCCAATGTATAGGCTGTGGCTCTGTTCAAAGCACAGGAGTTAGGGCTTTTTATCAGTATTGGAAATATTTAGGAGGCAACTCTGGGAGTTACACATCAACATTGCATTTAAATGAGGCGTTTGCTAATTTCCTCATCACTGCTGAAAAAGGTCAACCATAATGGGGCTTTGAGCAACCTGCTCTAGGGAGAGGTGTCCCTGCCCATGGCAGGGGTGTTGAAACTTGATGATCTCTAAGGTCCCTTCCAACTCTAACCATTCTATGATTCTATGATAATGGTAGCTTTGGTTTTAAGTGCTTGGATTATTTTTTGGCCTGCAATGACACGCTTGTGTTAATATGTATTTATTTTAACTTGAGTGGACATCCATGCATACCTTTAGCTTATTTCTTCCTGGAAGTCCTTATTTTAGAATTATAAAAGCGTCTAATAAGCAGAGATATTTTTTTTGGTGACAGGATATTTCTCAAAATACCAGAAATATTGGACTCTTGAGAGCTGAGAACTGACTTTATACCATGTTGGTAGTGATGTTTTTTCTTCTGCCCACTCTTTTAATGGGGAAGATGTGTGTTTAAAGTTGCTGTTTTAATACACACTTTCATATTTTCCTTTGCCTGAAGCAGCTGATGCCCCCCTGAATCTGAACAAGATGTTTTTCTATGATAGTGAAGAAGCCTTATAGCTCTGCCTGTGTAAATGCAATTCCAGTTGCTTCTGAATGCCCTAGCAGTGTGTCAGAGTTAGGTAAATAAACTAAGTACATTAATTGCTCCTACATCTCTTGAGTGCTTCCACTTTGTGGGTTTTACAGTAATGTTAATATATTGTAATCCATTATTATCTGCAAAATTAAAATTTTCTTTCTTTGCCTGCATCTGCCACTGTTAATTCAGAAGCTCTAATAAATGCATTAAAAGAGGGAAGTAATAAGCAAAAGAAAGTCCCTCTGGGAATGTGTAATTTCACTTTTACTCATGACTCTTCATGCTGGGTTGGAAGAAAATAAACGACGTAAACCTGCAAAGTTAGCATGCCGCTAAACTGAGACTACAAAGCAAAGTTGTAAACCCCTTCTGTAGCTGTTGCACTTGCATTTATTATAGAAATGGGAACAATTAGACTGTGTAAGTGCAGTGATGCGCTGAAAGCAGGTCTCAGACTTGCATCAAAGGACTGGGGCTCATGGGGAAGCTGTGAGAAATGTCACGCAATGGAGTGGGAAACTACCCAGTGGTGTGCACTGGGTCAGTTGGTTTTTATCAAGGAAAATGTTAAACCGTCAGAATGCTGAGGTTCATCAGAGAAAGAAGGAAATCCCAGAGGGACCTGTGTGTGTGGACACAGCAGTAAGAAAAAAGGTGGCTGAATGGGCAAATGAAGCTTTCTCAGACCAAATAGTTTGACTTGAACACAAATGGCTTATAAACCATCTGGAACAGGCCAATACTAAATGTGCATTTCTCCTGCTAATTTTAAGTGCCAGAGGGCATTAGGTGGTGTCAGACAGAAATTTAGTTTATTCATTGCCTGACTTCAAAGGATTAGGTGAGCTTCAGACAGCCAATGACTGGGATAAGTCATAGAACTGCCTAGGTTGGAAGGGACCTGTAAGATCATGTAGTCCAACCACTAACCTAACGCTGCCAAAACCACCACTAAACCATGTCTCTAATCACCATGTCTCCCCATCTTTTAAAAACTCCAGGGATGGTGATTCCACCACTTCCCTGGGCAGTCTGTATCAATGTGTGATAACTGTTTCAGTGGAGAAATTCTTCCTAATATCCAATCTAAACCTCCCCGGGCCCAGCTTGAGGCCATTTCCACTTTTTCTATCACTTGTTACTTGGGTGAAGAAAACAACCCCCACTTCTCTAAAACATCCTTTCAGGTAGTTGTGGAGAGCAATAAAGTCTCCTCTCAGCCTCCTTTTCTCCAAGCTAAACAACACTATTTCCCTCAGCAGCTCCTCATAAGACTTTTTGATACAGGCCAGGATGCTGTTAGCCTTCTTGACCACCTGGGCTCACTGCAGGCTCATATTGGCTGTCAACCAACACTCCCAGGTCCTTTTTGGCAGGCAGCTTTCCAGCCATTCTTTCCCAAGCCTGTAGCCTTGCATGAGGTTGTTGTGACCCAAGTACAAGAGACCCAGCGCTTGACCTTGGGCCAAGACCAACAATATGAGATTCATCATCCGTTCAGCCTGTCCAGATACCTCTTTATAGCCTTCCTACCCTCAAGCAGATCAGTGCTTCTGCCTAACTTGGTGTCATCTGCAAACTCAATCCCCATGTCCAGGTTGTTGATAAAGGTCTTAAACAGAACCGGCCCTAGTACTTGAGTCCTGGGGAACATCAATTGGGACTAGTCATGAACTAGATTTAACTTTGTGCGCCTCAACTCTAAGGACTCGGCCATACGGCCAGTTTTTTACTCAGCGAAACATATTCCTGTCTAAGCTGTGAGCAGCCAGTTTCTCCAGGAGAATGCTGTGGGTAATGGTGTCAAAGGCTTTACTAAAGTCCAGGTAAACAACATCCACAGTGTTTCACTCATCCACTAAGTGGGTCATCACATCATAGAAGGGGATCAGGTTTGGCTTCTATAATTAAAAGGTTTTTTGGGAGGCTGGGCTCATGCAGAAATAGGAGAAGCTGAACTGCTTGGAGCAGAAGAAACATTTGAAAGCTGCATAGCCACGCAAGAGGAGCCAGGAAGGTAGCTACATATAGGGAATGTACAGGGAGGCTATGGGAGAAGTGTGTGGCAGAAGAAGGAAGTATGCTTAATTCCATTTCCCAGTGTTGTACTGTATCCTGCTGGGGCTTCAGTGCGTCTTCCATGGAGTTTCAGAGGAGAGGAGACGCTGCTTCAACACTTCACTGCGAATGATGCATCTGATAATTTTGACCTACTCAACAGCTTGTCCCACAGCACTCTGACTGATCTTGCAAGGGTTCTTCTGTCTTCTCTGCAAAGGAAGCAGCTGCAGGAATGATTGCAGGCAGAAGCATCAGGGCATAAGATGTGTAAGGCAGGTAAACAGGAGCCCGGGGGGTGGGAAGGGGACCTTTCCCGGTGGGTAGGATGTGACAAATGTCCTGTTGTTTCAATGAGATAATCTGCTATTAGTCTAATCACTGTAATTAGTCATGCTATACTCAGTGGTGATGTCCCCTGGGACGTGTTTCAAAAATTTCCTCCTGTTACATTTCTGGAGGGTGCTGGATTTGGGAGTGAAGAACAAGAGTGCTGTTATTGTTATCCGCTGTAACAGGAGAGATCTGAGCAAAGGAGGCAGTTGCAGAGCATGACTTTCAGCCGTCACAATAAAAAGATATGCATGGGGGAGCGTGGGTGTAAGTTAGGAAAGAAATAAGATCATTGTGCTGGATGGTATGTATATATTTATACAGGGGCAAGTTAGCCCCTCTTGGGTTATTTGTCTCAGAGGGGTTCTGCCTTTACCGTACATTCTAGAGGCAGAGACAGTCTACAGCTGCTAGGATACTTACAAATCCAGCAATGGGCATGTAAAGTACAGTGATACAGTTTTTATGCAGACATAAAGCAATTGCAGTGGAATAAAGAAGGCTCTTTAATTTCATGAGGCTTAAAAATGGGTATGGTCGACAAGACCATACAGTCCCTCTTGATTTTCTGATGTGCAGCAGCATTAGGCTTTTCAGAATAAATGGAGCTAATAATTTCTAGGAGCTGATCTGATCCATTGGTTGAGAAGCTGAGAGTCAGGGCTTGTTCCGTTGAGTCAGTTGTAACGCCTTTCTTATGTCTTAAAATGTTAATAAATGAAGCCATGGAACTTCATGGGTGTTTGCAGAGCTTTGTGAATTGCTGCAATGAAAGATTGTCCTCTATAAAAGTATAGTGGTTTTCCTAGACTCCTGTGGGGTAGAGTACTCTCCTTTTGTGTGTATTGGACTTGAGGACTGAATAGTAATTGTTGAAGCCTTGAATATTTACAATGAATTGTGGAAGAAGAATGGAAGAATAGATAAGCTTTCCATTAATGTAGGTAAAGGAACAGATATGCGTTTAGTGAACATAAATGTGTATTTGCCAGCCTTTCAAGAACATAAAAAATGCTATTAAAGTAGAACAAAACAACTTTAACTAACGTTAAGTAGTACTTCTCTGTAGGAATAAGATAAATATCAGAAAATAAATATCTACAAAGCCCCTTGGAAGAGCAATGCTATAGAAATACACACATACACACTTTGCCACTCGTGTCCTAGTTTCATTAAAAAGCTGAGAATGTGCTATCAGCAACATCTGTCCTGAATTCTTATTAGGAGATGCTAATCTGTATTTACTTATATTATTGTCTCACTTCCAGAAACCTCTGATTTCTGGTCCTTTGAAGAGTGTACCAGCAATGCTTTTGGTTTCAGAGCAGCACTTCATCATTCTGCAGTTTCTCTGCCCCTCCCACTGCCTTGGATATATATTGCGAAATGTTTCTTGCAAGTTCAACAACTATGCTGGTTTATATGCAGACTAAAGATTTTAGTAGGCAGAGGAAGTACTTCTTTAAAGAAGCTCTGATTTTTAAAAGTAGCTGCAGAAATGATGGCAAGATGGTCTATATTTGCTGCCTCCCAATGATTTCTTAGTTTAACAAGGAAAAAAGAAATATACTTTCATCCTTTTAATATGCTGTAAAAGTTTTATACCAACATAATTCTAATGAAATCAGTAACAATGCAGTGCTGTAAAATAAGTACAATCTAATGGAAACAAGCATAGTGGTCCTAATTATTAACTCAGAGCTAAACTTTTAGCGTGAGCATTAAGTTAGGTATTTTTGGTCTATCAACAAGACAATGTTGTATTTAAAACTTTTAACATTAGAGTACTATAAAGCCACTCTGACTTCTTTGCACATCGTTAGCATTGTGGAAATCTAGTGTTGGTGTCTGACTGATGAATTAGGAGCATTATTGTTACGCATATAACATCACTGGTGCTATATCTGTAACAGTAATTCTGACACAATAATCATTAAGTGATATCATCACTCTTCCAGAGTCTCAGGAGAAGCCAAAGTATGATGTCATGTCTAAGCAGTCCTTTAATCCTAGATGTGTTTTTTAATGTCCTCATTTACATGTGTTTCTGCAATAGTGTGCAGAATCATAATCCAAACTGAACCTATATGGTTTTCTTTCCTTGGGCTGTTAATTTTTCAACTTCAGCAGTGAAATAAATACTTTTCAAGAAAAACTGAATTTTTTTAGATTTACCTCTATATATCTGCATACATATATAGATCATACACATGTATGTTTGGTTTACCCATGTCCCAGTCCTAGAGAAAACTTAGATGAGATTTTGTCAGAAAGGGTTTTTGGATTGGGAGAGTTTTGTTGTGATTTGTTTGTTTACTCATTTATTTTTACTTTCCTAAACTAATAGCAGTCTTAATATGGTTGCATTTCTATTTCCAGAAATGCTTTTGCTGAAAGAGCTGTTTGACTTCTTAAAAAATTCTACGCCCTAATATAAATCGTACCAACAAAAGACAATGTCATTGCTATAGGCTGTTCCTGTGATAGAATTAGCTTCTTCAGTTATGGCAAGATGGCTTGCACTTGCATAACGATACCAGCAAACCATTTCTGAAGCCGACACCTTGCCTGAGGCACATGCTTAACTTTACATACTGCAAATAATTTCACTGATTTAAAAAATTATTTGTAAGACAAAATCTTGGCTGCCACATTCCACAGACTTCGGTGGAGCTAGAAGCCGCCCATGGGGTATAAAGCATTTTCAGACTGGACTAGAGCTGACAGAATCCCTGGGGCTACAGCAGAGATAGAAATTGATCTTTTGATATTGAAGAAGAGGTGAGAGAGGCTTGTGGGTAAACTGTGGAAAACTTAGCAGCAGTACGTAACTTATTATTGATGTGAAGGAGAGAAAGGAATGAGCAGAGACTTACATAGAAAGTAATAACATTGCCAAAGGGATAGTATAGGAAAATGGCCTTTGAAGTAGCATTTTGGATAAATAGCTGTGCAAAAAGATTGTATTTGTCAACAGAATTTTATCTCTGCTGATGAGGGTGCTATGGATGCCTATTAGTGACACTGTGTGGAAACCATCTGCCAGGCTGAGATATAGCTTAGATACAAGAATTGAGAACAACCTCTAAGATGAAGATGATCAAGTTATGGGTTGGTGCAACAAGAAGATGCTGTTACTGTTCACAAGTCATAAGAAAAAATGATGATGAGCAGGAGAGTCTTGGGAAGAAAATTAAGATATCTGCTTTAGCCATAATGAGTTCATGGTAATTGCTAAATACATACATAAAAACAGAAGAAAAGAAGCTGAGACTCCTGTTTGAACAGGAGGTGTGTCATTTAATAAGTCATCATGATAGACGAATTTGTGCTTGCAAGTGAAATGAGAGGTGGAAGGGAAAGAGAAGGAACAGAAAGGACAGAGGTCAGTAGAACGACAGAAGAAACCTGAAAGGTGTGGAGTATGAGGAGAGTTCAGTAGAGGGCACACTGAGGGAGCGCTCAGAGAACTAGGAGAAGGATTCAGGGAACAGTGTCTCCAAAGCCATGATAAGAAACAGCAAAAGAGCACCAGCATGGCCAAAGTTACTAAAAGGCCTATCTAAGAAGTTATGAACATATTTTTAGAAGTCTATTACCGTTGATTGTAAGAGCATAAACCAATGTTTCTAGGCCAGATTTATCTGAAAGGAACGCTAGATAATTATTGTAATGATCTCAGAGTAGCTTATGTGTCTTGGCATGGATTTTTCAAGATAAAAGAGAACTTGGCACTACAAATTTGACTGTTTTTTGTGATCCATTTGAGTGAATGTGTGTCTAACTCTGGGGTGCATGTAAAAGATTTTTATTCTGGCATTTGGAAGGCATGATGGGCACATGTGTGAGATTCTGAGGGCTAAAGCAGGGCCAAAGTAGTGTCTTCTTGATGTCATACATCAAATATTGCATGGGACAGGCTGAGCTGCTGCAAAAGCCACATGAAGCTTTTAACCATCTGGGAATTATTCCATGCCTTTCTGGTATCTTAGGCATGTATTCATGCCTTAGCTGAGAATGCTTGTTCTGTGCCTCAGGAGACACGTGCTCCTGGTTTTTCTCAACCACATTTGCACTCCCTGGTGCAGTATCACTGGCACAAATTAGATTACTTACTTTACTGCTGTTGCGCTTTTCAATGTATGTTTTGCAGGGATTTAACCAAAATTTTCATCACTTCTTGACATAGTCAGCTTACTGGGTTCAGATGGGCCAACTGAGGCATCGCATTAATACTGATACAGATGGGGACTTGTTGAATGATGATATAATGTGAGTGGTTTCAGCTAATTAGCACCTGTGTTTATGATCCTTTCTTTCTCCAAGCAAATGCAGTAATGGACTGTCCCTGAAGTTGTTGGAAGACAAGTAGATAGCAAGTGTTTCTTGTCCATAAACATCCCTGTGAAAACGCAGTGACTCTGTTCTGCTCTTGCTGAGCATGCTCAGCACCTGTTAGCATTAATGGGACTTACACATGAGCTTTGAGTACAATGTGCCCCATGGCCTCTGGGTAATAGAAACCCTTATCTTGCATTTCCATATTGCTGCACAGAACAAAAGCCATTGTAAAAACAAATCCACCCCATCCCTTCATGTGTATTTTGTCTTGCTTCTCTCTTCATGAGAGCTAATTTGCAATGAGACAAACCCAAAGAGAGCTTTGTTGCTTTCTGTTAGTTTAAAGAGAGACAAGGGGAGACTTCTTGACACACTGTTGTCACTGTCCAGACCTTTTCCAAGCTTTATCTTCTCTAGCTGCGATTTGTGAGGTGAAAATCACCTCTCCTGAAAATGCTGTACAGTTTCCAGAGGATGAAATCACTGTCTGCAGGTTAGACTGTGCCTCCTGATTTATAAAAATGTTTCTGTATCCGGGTGGCTTCAGACAACTCTGAATTGTAAAAGCTGATATTGGTAAAGAAGCCAGCCGGAGCACTTAACTGCCCTAGACTGCTGTTTGCTGTCCTACCAGTTCTATCAATGTGACCGTCAATGGGGCTACACCATGAAACCAGAACATCAAAATATTGGAGGGTTGGAGACATGGTGGAAATGGGAAGGTGTCTTTTGATCTTTGAGTGATCCAGTTTATCACATGGCCCCGCAAACGTTTATATGTGCATAATTAAGGTACTAAGTTGCAGCACAGGGAAGTTAATGAAGGAGAAGGGACTTACAACTTATAACCATGGGGTTTCTGCCAGCATCCTAAGTCTTGTGAACCACCTAATTCAGGAGTCAGTTTATTGCAAGTACTGAAGCATGCATTTAAAACCCTAATCCCTGCACCTCTCTTATACTATGGCTTGAAACCCAAACTATTTTTGTAACACTGTAAGGTGTATCTGTCAGTAAATGTTATCTGTAAAAAAACCTGACTTCACAGCACAAAATCCCTGGTGACAAAAGTTTCGTACTTTGTGGGTGAGTTGCCAATGTCTGTATAAATTCTTGGAGGGAATTGCTTTGGAGAAAATCTCTTTTCCTTTCTATAGGGAAATCAACCCTTCAGTAATTATCCATTTGGTGTGGTTGTGACTCCTCTCTTTATTCTGTATGCTGACAGCCTCTTGGGACTGAAATGTACCACTTGTTCACCCTTTTAGTATCAGACGGTTTTCAGAATGAGGAGAGGGATGGGAAGTGAAGAAAATGCTTCCTCCAAGTTTCCTTGCATTTCCCTGTGGAAACATCAAACCAGGACAAAGGAGCAAATTCTTTTCTGTCTCTTCCACTACTGAGAAAGGAGGAGATAAAAAGGTAGAGGAGGAGGACATGGCTGTAGTTTATTTCCCCCTCCCATTATTCCATCATGCAGCAAATTACCTGAAGAAATGTTTGTACTTCCACCACTAACTAAGCTGCTACTGGAGAGGTTGATAGCAGTCAGAAATAATTGGTCATGACCACAGCTAGCAACATTTCTCTCCTTCCCATTTCAGGGAGTGGAATTGTCCATAGCTATGTATGGTCCTGCAGAAGCTGTCTAGAAGGGGCAGGCAAATTATAACTACTCCTGCCTGCCGTTCTGTTCTTGCAGTAGTACAGGCATGGGATTATCTCTGTGCTTTTCAAATGTTCCTCTTATCATGTTCTCATCAGACCACATAAGGTATGCTTCCAGTTTAAAAAATGTGGTTGTAGTGGATGGTCTCTAATCCATGTTCCTTCTCCATCTTGTATCCTTCGACAATGTACCTTGGAAGAAAGGTCCACAGTTTCCTGCTACAGATGTTTCATACAAGTTTAGTGAAGGTATTAATACATGTACGCTGGTAATTCTGAAGATTAGAACCATCCATTCATGACAGTCATCCTAGCGGGTGAGTGGGATGAGCATCGCTCTAAGTCCAAAAAAGCAGAGGCAGCTTCAAAACATGTCAGTGACTCTTTGTGGGCAGTGAAATTAACTTCTAGAGAACTATGTGCTGCCCCAGATCATTTCTAGTATCCAAGCTATCCTACCCTATTTCCCGGAGCAGAAGAACAGGAAACAGCATTACCTTAACTTTACAGATTAGATTGGAAGCAGAGTAAGTGTCAATTAAGTTATTTACCCGAAGTTAGAGCCAGAGTTTGAATCACAGTCATCTGAATCTCAGACTGGTGCTTTGGTCTCTGAAGTAGACTGTTGTTCTAGAGAAGAAAAACCTGCAGAGTTGCAGCTTTGGGGAAGTGACTGGCCAGAAAAATGACTGTTAGCCAAATGTTTTTTATTTTTGTGTTTGTGTGAGAGAAGCTGTACATGCTCTAATTTGGTAAAATTTCAACTTCATCTCTTAATTAGAAGTTGTTGTTACCTAAAAACTTTGTGGCACTTCCACATTTCTCCTGACAGCTTGGGCTGTGTGGCACAGACAAGTTAAGATGGCTTTAAATGTCAAAATATGCTTTTCATTCTTGTGTGTGTATATATATCTATGCATTATCAAGTAAAATAAAACCCCACAGTGTGACAGATTACATTTCTTTAATTGTCATCACTCTTTAAATGAATTTATGGCTGTCAAGAGAAATTTGCACTTCTAGAAACACTGGAAACCTTGAATCACCTAGGTGGAAAAGAAGACCAGGTCTTATTCTGTGTACTTCTTGCTGGAACACTGCTGGAGGCGGCTGGTCTGATCTGAATACATTTGATTTTGAATGGTTTCTCTTGCTTTGCTAGTTACATACCAGTATGTATTTAGTGCAGAAGTCTGACCATTTTCATCAGCTTTATCAGTTACTTTTATTGTTTGTGGGGATAAAGAAGGAGAAGCTTGTTTCCTGAGAAAGGTAGTTGTTCATGTTTTCATGGTAAGTGACCCCTGCTACTCTGATGTTTGTGGAGAAAGAAGCCTGTGCAGCCTGGTGAGTTAGAGAAGGCTTGAATTCCCTGTTCAGAAGTGGACATGAGATAGCAGTAGGGTGGAGCTGGGAATCTGCTGACTAAATTGTACTTAATCTGGACCAGTTTAGCAGAAGTTGAAGGTGCACTGGATTCTCCTGGAGGCCATTCCCAGGTCCTTTTCTACTGAGCAGTTTTCCAGCCACTCTTCCCCAAGCCTGTAGCGTTGCACGGGGTTGCTGTGACACAAGTGCAGGTCCCGACACTTGGCCTTGGTGAACATCATACCCTTGGCCTCGGCTCATTGATCCAGCCTGTACAGATCCCTCTGCAGAGCCTTTCTGCTCTTAATCATATCAACACTCCTGCCCAACTTGGTGTCATCTGAAAACTTACTGATTATGCACTCGATTCCCTCATCCAGATCCATTGATAAAGTTATTAAACAGAACCAGCCCCAGCCAGCCCTGGGAAACATCACTTGTGACTGGCCACCACCTAGATTTAACTCCATTCATCCCAGTTCTTTGGGCCTAGTCATCCAGCCAGGTTTTTACCTAGTGAAGTATATGCCCATCCAAGCCATGAGCAGCCAGTTTTTTGAGAAGAATGCTGTGGGAAACAATGTCAGACTTTAGTCCTAAAGTCCAAGTAAACTACATTCACAGCTTTTTCCTTATCCACTAAGAAAGTCAGGTGACAGTTTATTTCAAAATCACACTTTTTTTACCATTAAAAATAGCATAGTAAAAACAGGAGTCCAAGCCTCAGACATGCTGAGGAATGCTTCTATGAAAGGAAACAGCATTCAAGCCTTGCTGTTTACCCTCGCAGGTTTTCAGGCTCTTTCTCTGTTTAGCTCGGTATGTGTAGGAGTATTTAAGGCCTATGGTTAGGAAACTTTCCTGTGCTTTGGGAACAATAGTTCCTAGAAACTCAAACTTAAGACACCAGACAGACTGCCTGCAGTTGGCTCTGCTGAGGGAGAGGAGCCAGCTGGCTGAATGTGAACCAGCACCTTGCCCAGGTGGCCACAAAGGCCAACAGCATTCTGGTTTGTACGAGGAATAGCATGGCCAGCAGGACTAGTGAAGTGATTGTTCCTCTGTAATCTGCACTGGTAAGGCCACACCTGAAATACTGTGCTCAGTTTTGGATCCCTCACTACAAGAGAGACATTGCGGTGCTGGACCGCGTCCAGAGAAAGGCAACAAAGCTGATGAAGGGTCTAGAGAACAGGTCTTATGAGGAGCTGTGGAGAGAACTGGGGTTTGTTTAGCTTGGAGAAGAGGAAGCTGAAGGGAGACTCCTCTTCTTTGTTGCCCACGGGAGGTGTATTTGCATAGAGGCACTTAAGCTGGGTCCCTGTTAAAGGACACCTAGTGGCTGAAGTGGCTGCAGTTCCTTTGTGGTGCTCTCCAGGAGGCTGACCTCTGAGGTGTTTTCCTGTTGGCTGCTATTACCTCTGGAGCCCCTGGCTTGGCTCCATAAGACTTTGAGTGTTCTGCAGTGTACCCATCACATCTCAGAGCAACAGGCTCAGGGCCCTTGCTAAACCTTGGCACTCTGACCTTGGTGTTGTCCCTTAGCTTGTCACAGGCAAGCCTGATAGCATCCCCCTCCATCATTAAGTCTACTTTAAAACAGTATCAGTGATCTCTGCTAGCTCTCAGGTAAAGACCCTCTTCCCCCTTTGAGAAGGATGAATCCCATCTGACTCCAGCAGACCTTGTGCCATGTAGGCCATCTCATTCTCAAAAAACCCCCAAATTGTGGCAGTGACACAAGTCATGGAACCATGTTTTAACAGACAAAGCTCATCTGTTTCTTCCAATGTCACTGCCCACAACAGGGAAGAGAGAAGAAAAAGTACACGGTTGCAAGTATGAAGCCACAGAGACACAGCAACAGGGACTCAAGCATCATCTCGAATTCCACTTAAATGGTGGTCTTTTTTGCAGTATATGTAGCACATTAGTCAGGGATTGTTGTATTTTTTTACCTTTTGGTTCACCCAGATTCAGTTACCTGGTTAGATACTGTATTGCCTTGAGAGAAAAGTCAGTGAATTATCTTTTTCTTGTACTGTCCTTGAGGAGGCAGATAGGTGCCCTTTGAACACTCACAGCAACATCAGCAGCCAGACAGACTGGTAGGTCACAATAATTTTCTTCTGCCTGAAATGAAAAAGGAGAGACTAGTTCTGATTAAAATGCAGCCAGGGCCTCTAACACTGGAGTATTAATTGCGATTCTGGCCTCGACAAAAATAGCTGTTAAATGGGGAGTAAAAAGCTTTCCATGTTTGCCAGAGTTGTAATGAAAATGGTGGAGCTGTCATATATACAATGTTCTTAGCTAAAATGATTATGGCTTAACGATTTTCCAATGCACTGCATTGGGTTATTTCCAGCGCATCCAGATCTTAGTGTTGTAAAGGTTTAATTGAAAATCGTGATAGTGAGTCTTTTATCTGCGCCAGAGGAAAAGGTAGGCAGTGTTTATGAAATCCACTCACAGTCTTTACTCACCACCTTGATGTTGCTGCTGTGCTCGGTTGTTGTCACCGTTATATCTATCTAACTGTCAAGAAAGACTTGATCCCAGTGTACGGCTGTGGATTGCTAAGTCTGGTTGCTGGTGTGATGCAAACAACATGAGCCTTACAATCCTCTTAGCCTTTAAATACACAGGCTGACTCCTCAGCAGGGATAAATCCATGGCATTCCACAGAAGTGGCTGGGGCTGTGCCAATCTGCAGTGCTTGAAGACTGAACACAATGATGCATCTTTGATGCAAATTGCTACTTTTAGGAAAAACTAGTATTTACAAGGAATCAAGCATGCGTGGGTTGAAGCTGAACTGTGAAGCAAGGCCAGAAGTTATGTTTGACAGATCTTTGTTAGATGCCAAGGAACTCGAGGAAAATCTAAATACCATCCTCTGTGATAATGATAGAACAATAGTAGTTGAGAGAATGCACAGAAGTATTTTATTCCAAATGGTAAAATGACTAATGCTGTTCATTAATGATCCACTCAGTGGGAAAGTGTGTTCACCTCTGTGTAGCTCTGATTTCAGTTTGTAGCAGAAACGTGGCTCAGAAGCAGAAACTGTAACATTGCATGGCTCCAGCTTTCATTAATTGTTGATTCTGTTTCTTATTTCTCCAGAACAGGGACTGAACATTCCTTGGCATGTTTTCACTTATCCCTGATGGGCTTTGTAACTGGAGGGAATCATACATGTTTGGAAATTATTCTACTGGCCTGCAGAAATATTACTTCCTTTTCATTTCTGTCTATTCTGAAGTTAAAAGAGGAGAGTAATTAATTTCTCCAGAGGCCAAGAGCAAGCACAGAACCTAAGGTGGCATTATGGTCTTTGTAACTGTAGAGAGCATGCTGCTGAGTGTGCAGACACCCCAGAAATAGTAGACTGCTAATACTCAATAGAGGTCAGTTGTTTACCTCGTACTAAAGAGAGCAATTTGGTCTAGAGGAGCAGGAAATATCCTTCTTTTTATCTTTTAGTGCCTCAGTTCAGGAAAAAATGCAGTGTACCCTTGGCTAAGCCTCATCAGGCAGCAGTAGAGAGCCCCCTGATTCGCATTTCTTGTCTACAGGGTTGTGTATGAGATGGGACTGTTTGGTTGCTTAGTTAAGTGTATGCTGATGTTCTTGACTGAATCCATAGCTTGCTTTGTAGATTATTTTTATGAAGAAATAATAATATTAGTCATAATAAATTATTTTCTGCACTCCTGTGAAAATTTATATATTTTTTGCAGAGAATGTATATGACTGCACAAACTAAAAAAAATTGGATGTGTATTTTATTACCTGTTAGTAGCTTTTCCAGAGCTTACAAATAATATATGTAATGCTTTTGGAATCCCTATGTTAGTAATTGTGTTTACTACTAACACCTTAGTAATTGTATTTTGATAGCTTTGGTTGTCTAAAGACATATATGAGGGTGTTATGTTTTAGTAAATCAGCTGATACACCCAGAGAGAACAAACAATCTCTAAGAACCAATAAACCAGGGGGAAAAACAGTTGGTGACAAATAATTGTGGTATAAGCACTTTCAGAAATTTTCTCCTAAGACACTTCGATGCAGGTGGTAAACACTTGGAAAACAGGAGTGTGTACACACATACATGTTTAAGCTGCTGTTTTGCTGGTAGCTACAGTGTGTATCTAGGTAAGGCTATTGTGCCCTTGTAACCACATGGTGTGCCTGCAGTGCCATTAACCTTTAGGTACCCCCTCCAGTATCTGCCTCTCCCGTGAGCTGCTTTTTTCCAGGGATCTGGTGTCTTCAGGTAGCAGCTGTCCATCCAGTCACCTAAACTGGCTGCTGTTGCATCAGTCTTGAATCCTAGCTCTAGGTGCTAAGACTTTTGCAGAGTCCTGCAGAATGCTGGATATGTCTTAAATTTATTTCTTGGATAGTAAGTGTCATATTGTGTGCTGCTGAGAAGCTGGCGGGATCCAACCTGTCCCCTTGGAGAGATACTCTTTCCAGATTTGATCCGTCAGATGAAAGATGTCCCACTGTGTTTAATCAAGGCTCAGCTGTCTCCTTTGATCACAGCTTTGGTTATTGATCCCTATGGCTATGCTGTTCGTAAACCATTTAGTTTTCCCGGAGAAGAACCGCTTGCGCCATGTACCATTTTGGTATCCTTTCCTCAGAACTGAGGACATTAGCTGTCCTGTGTTAGAAACATAGCTGATAAGGAGCAAAAAACCTGGCAACTTTGAGCTAACACAGTAACAGCTGTTCTCTGGCTTCTAGCCGACTCAAAACAATACTGGGTTAACTGCATGCTACTGTACTTGCTGTGCTCGCTGGGTATGGTTAGGACTCTCGGGTGTGTGTCAGCCCTCGGTAAATGGGGAATATTCTGCTGGATTTAACTGGAAAACAGTTCCGCATGTAAAGTACGGAGATGCTGCACTGAATCAATGGCCATTTCTCACAAACAGAAAAAAAAATACGAATTGCTTTTTTAGTCTTCCTCTCTGGAAAGCCTGGAAGTGCTGAAAAATGTTTTAGCATAGTGACTGCTACTTATAAAAGTAGACTTTATGGTAAAGGAGGGTACTTGTTACAAGTCATACAAGCTAAACAGCATTTTTTACATGCACTGTTCAAAATTGAATTACCTGAGGATGAAGGGTAATTTGTTTTGGTTTGTTTTCTGTTGAATGCTGCATGTGTGATTCCATTTAGAAAAGTTAAAATGCTGAACATTTATGTTACTGTCTTGTTATGATTATATTTGGTCCTCCATTTCCTCCCAATTTGCATTTAAGAAACCAGATGAGGAGCAGTTACATGAATGTAGTAACACAGGAGGTTATTATTTTTTTTGAGTAGCTGCTATGACATTCCTTTTATATATATATTTTTTTTTTTTTTTACAGAGATGGCTGACATTTTAGCTTCTTGATGTAGAAAAGTGAAATAAGGAGAGGGGGCAAGGGAAGAAATGAGGAGAGAAAAAAACTAAGAAAGAATTTAAGGGGAGTAGCTACAAGAATTTCTGAAAAAAAGCCCCTAATTTGATGCACTTTGCATTATCTGACAAGTAACATATAACAATAAAAGAAACCAAAATTAAAGGTAAACATGTGGGAGGTGGGCTTTAGAACTGAGTTGAAAATGTTGGCATTTTCTGTTGCTAATTTGACATTTTATTGTTGCAGGGAATTTGGTGTTTCTGTTGCGAGTAGAATTAAACTTTCCGATAACATATGCAACAGCACCACATGCACACCGTCAGATTTCATTGTTGGACAGTTCTTTTGTACACAAAAATGAGTGCCCGTAGTGTTGCAGGCACATTGAGTTTCAATAGTTGCACCTCTTTGTGGCGACACAGTCAGATAATGTATATATTATATTAAACAGCTGTCTTGCAAGGTCTTGAGTTCATGAAGAAAGGCAGTTCTAAGTCAGAGCAAAATTAGCAGAGTATCCTTTTTCAACAGTAGCTCAGAGAAAATGCTTTAGGAAATGGTGGAAAAAATAAGACATGTAGTCATAATTCTTAAGTGTCCCGACTGTACTTACAAGCCGTCGAGCAACTTGAGTGTATTGGTGCAAGCCCTAAGCAGAGGCTGAGAGATACTTCTTCCAGTTTTCCTTCTTGAAGCAGGAGTGAGTGGAGATGTCACAGCTGGAGATTTTCCTTGTTTGCAACCTGGATTTGCATCAGTGCAGGTGGATCACTTCTTGACCTCTGCCTCTAGAGGTGGGGTTAATTCTGTAAACATCTCACCCCTGTGACAGGGGTAAGACTTCTTATGGTGCTGTGCATAACACCATGATGAGGTGAACACAAATTAAGCCTGCAGTTAGCAAACCTGGCTCCTAGTAGCTGTGCAGGTGTTTTTCTCTTTCATGCTGGTGCACTTTGGATGGATATTGGTGATAACTATTTATGATTACTAGCACTTGAGGCTGCTGAAGAAGAGGAAAGAAATGCATGTTGTTTGTGTCTTTTCATGCTTGGTTTCTGTCTGCATGCAAGTACAAAAGATTTATCAAGCAGTTTGGGATCTAAGCTAGAAGTACACCTCCTTTTTAGGAATCTCTTCCTTTCCCCTCCTGCCTGTGCAATGTCCCCAGACTGGTGCTAGAAAGTGGCAGCAATTGTATCAGCTGTCAGGCCATTCCCCTCTCTGCTTAAGCAGGATCCACAGCCTGAAAAGTATCCACTTCTTGTAAAAAATCAGAAAGACCTGGAGATGCCCCTGAGTTTCTTCATTATAACTGCTGTTTATAATGATTTGTTATTCTTGCTGAAAATTGAAACTGTAAAATTGATGAATTGTTTTCAAATTATTTTTTCTGTTGGTCTGCAGTTGCATGGACTGTTTAACACCAGTGATTGATAGTCTCATTGTATCTCTTCTCCTATAAACATATAGGATCTTTATGAAAAAGTGATTTGGGATTTCTTCTTTATGCCTGTAAATGTCTTAAAAGATGCCTCATGTGGTGCTAATTCTCAGAAGTGAGATGAACAGTGCGGATTTTCTGGGAGAACAAATGCTTTAGAACTTGCTGGAATTCAATGCCCTAAATTGCTACTTTTTTCATTTGTTTCCTCTCCTTCCTCCTTTCTTACATATGAAATCATCTTTTGTAATTGCCATAGTGACTGCTACATCACTTTTTGGTGTTTTTTTTCTCGTGATATGTAGAAACCTGTTTGTGTGCTTTGTATGGGGATTTTTTTATTTTTGACCATTGATCCCAAGCCACTTCCATATGGGATAACATTGAGGATAGAGGGGAAGATACTGGCTTTTAAAGGCAAGTGTGTAAATAAATATTTTAAACTCTTCATTTAGGAACAAATAGAAGGAAATGTTGAGGCCCTCAGAGACAGTCTAATATTGCTACTGCCAGTTTTAGGCACTCCTCTGACCATTCCTCAGCATCACTATGCAAACCAATGAGTTGAGCTGGGAGAAGGTTTGAGACCAGGCTAGATGGAGCTTTGAGCAACCTGCTCTAGTGGGATGTGTCCCTGCCCATGGCAGGGGGGTGGGAACTAAATGATCTTTAAGGTCCCTTCCAACCCAAACCATTCTATGATTGTATGTTTCTATGAGAAATTTCCTATCTGGTGTTGGCAATCTCTAAGGGAGCCTGGTTAAAAATTCATATTTGGCTCTTCACCTTCTGGTTTTCAAGAAGTTTGAAGCGTGCTGAATGAGATATTAAAAGCAGAAGGTATTATCAGGCAGCCTTACGTTTGTATTAATGTAGGCCGCTTTTTTCCCCTCCTCTGAATTCTCTTTGGTAATATGCAAAGAGAACCTTAAATATTTTGCTGGGAAGGAATAGGTTTTACATCAGTCTTTTACACTTTCTCTTATTTGGGAGAGCAAATAATTTGAGGCAGTCCCTGTTCTTGAACTCATAATAATTTAGCTGGTAGGAAATGTACTTACTAATTCTTAGGTGAAAAGTGATAGAAACTAAGTTACTTGCATAGGGTTTTTGTTGGCTAGGCTTTCTCTGGGCTTTTTGTAGCTGATGGAGTTTCTGGTGTCTCACTGCAAATGAAAAGGCCTTCTGGAATCATAGAATGGTTGGAGTTGGAGAGTCAGCTCATTGCAGAAATAGCAGAAAGCTGTTCACTGAGAGTAATCTCTCACAGAGACATGATTTCACAGCAACAGCATTTCTTCTGCTTTATTTCCCTCAGCACTAGGCTGAAGTGACTCAGCCTTCCAGACATTACAAGCTTGTATTGCTCCTTTATTTGTTTAACACCTTTTATGAGCTTTAGGTCATTGATGTCAAATCTGGCCAACTTAAAGCATTATGCTTCATGTTCTTCTACACACTCTAACTGTAGCTTTCTCATTCACCGAAAGGGTCTCCTTCAATGCTGTCTTCCTCATGCTCCCCTACAATTTCTTAATAGACATTCTGTGAGTATGAAACAGCAAAGGAAGATTCCCAGTACAAGGTCTTGCTGAAAAAGGCCAGATTCTTCAGAGCTGCAGAATCAGTCAGCATGATGCTGGAGGTACTCAGTTGTGAGTGATGTGAGAAATTTTCCTGTAATTATTGTGTTACTTTTTCATAAGTGGAGTATTTCCAGAATGCCAATTGCCACAGCTTTGGGTATATGTGGACAAGAATTTGTCTTTAAGTTACATGTAGCAGTAAGATTACTCTAGGTTTACATACATACAACAGGTTCCATTGCAGCTGCCCTTTGAGGGGACCTTATAGGGGTTGCTGCCCCTAAAGCACACTGGGAAGCTTGTTAGTTTGTGGCATCTGCTGCTTAAAGGTGATTATAACTGTCTTCCTGTGAACTTGGCAGTCTCACCCTTTGCACGCTATTTCTTTCATCATCCATAAAACTCTAGATGGCAAGGACCATTTTTTAATACAAGATGTTGAGCAATTAATTCTTACTTGAACCTCCACGTGCTTCCACAGGTTAAGAACTACTGATTGACTGTTGTCGGTGTTTCTGTCAATTTTGTATCATGCCTCTTGTGTTTTAACCACATATTTCTGAGAAATGCCTACAGTTATTTTTCATTGCCTAAAGCAACATATGAGCAAGTTAAGTCAGTGAGTTTATTGGTTTTTAGGTGTTTAGACCTCTTATGTATGTCCAGCTATGCACTTGTTTATGGACTGAGTTCTGCCAAAGTGCTTGTATATTGCATCGATTATGGTTGATTATGCAAAAATCAGATTGCCTCTTTTTTATTTTTACTTATTCCTCCACAGTAAGACTAGATTGTATTTTGTATTTCTGAAGTACATTCGCTGAATCCTGTAGGTTCAAGATAGCGCATTTGTAAAAGTTTCTAGTGGTCAATTTTCTCTGTACAGTCTTGAGAATTTAGTTCAGGTATCTAGCTCTGATTTGTTGCCGATTATTTATTAAAGACAATTCCATATTTCTGGATGTTCTGTATAAAATGCCATTCCTTATCTGTTTTGTGAATTTTGGGGGGGTTGCCTTAGCCTTGTGGTTATCCTTAAAACAAGTAGTGATTTTGGTTGACACGTAGTGATTTTTATTTGTGTCTGCAGTCTGTCAGTTAGCTGAAGACATTATTACATATTTGTTAAATGCAGGCTGGGGTTGGTAATATACAAGACGAACTGTATAGACAGTCATTGCTCTGAGCTAAACTTATCTCCTGGAGCAAAGCATTTCTGAGGAATTTCTAATTTTGACAACTGGGATCAAATGTCTGACTTCTGAGGGCTGACAATAAGTCAGGGGCTGAGCTGCTTTGTCCTGTTGATAGCAACTGTGCAGTTGAAAAACCACACTAAATGCCAGGGAACCGTGCATCCTAGCTGGTTAGGTTCAGGGACTGTGTGTGTTTAGGGTAAGGCATTAGCTTTAGAAGTCTTTATGGGGTAGAAATGCTGCGGCTGCTCAGGGGTAAAAATAGTTCTGGGTTTTCAATGCCTGCATTCCATGGCTGGAGCCTGAAATCGTGAATCAGGGCTCAGCTCTCGGTCTGTGTGAGACCAACTGCTCGAGCTCTGCAGACAGACAGAGGAGGGGAGCAGCTAGCTGAGATGAGTCCGAGCCCAGCACCGCTGATACTCTGGGAGGGACCTGTGTTGCTTGTACACTCTCAGCAAGGTACTGTATGTTAATATTTTGATTTCCAGTAAGAGTATAGTTATTTGAGTGTGAATAATTAAAAATCTACTGAACCGTGCAAAATTTCCCACAAAACCAAAGATGACTTGTAAAAAGTGTCTATTCTGCGCGTATTCAGCTTCACAGAGACTTGTAGCTTCACACCTTAGAAGCTTCCAGAGACTTGGAATGATATATTGTAATTAGAAGGGTATGCTGCTCATTCCCACCTGAACACTGTTTTGTGGAAGTGTTTGTCCTTGATTTTTGCATGGCAGGTGGTTTTTTTTCCAGAGATTTTCTAACCTGGAAATTCCTGGGGATTTAGATACATAAATAGTAGTCTTCTGAAGGCCTCCTGCAATAAGTGCTTTTTTTAAATGGTACCTAAAACATGGATGCTTAACTGAAATATCTCTCTAAAGCTTCAAACTCTGTCAATGTTGTGCCACGAGATCCATGCAGGTTTAAATCCTGTTTTGACAGAGTTCAGGTGGATGATTATTCTTCAGTGGTTTAAAAAGTGGCACAATTTCATGAAAGAGTGATTTTTGTACTTATAGTCAGGACTTTTTGTTGAAAATGTTGCCAGGATACTACCAAAGTTTTTTTGTGACTAGCATTACCTTTTCAAGCAGCAAACCCTGCCTGCCTCCCCCCCCCGCCGCCTTTTTGGGGGTTCCTTTTTTTTCTTTTGTCCCTGAGACATTTCAAATATGTTTCCTCCAGGCTATTGCTGTTAAGGCTTTAAGAAATTTATCTTTCTGCAATTTTTGGCATGCCCTGTGAGTTGAATAACTGTATGATCCTCCTTCCAGAGGGAGCTGCTAGATTTCATGTTGCTAGAAGTACCCGCGCCAGCCATGTGTGCAGATCGTTCCACTAGTGCCCAGGGCAAAACCAGGCAGATACACCCACGGTAACCTCGCAGCCAGGCACGCTGCATTCATCTGTTTTCTTTCTAGGCCCTGGGATGCAGCTGCACACGCTTGTCTGACGCTCTCAGTGCATCCTCTTGTGCTGATCTGCTCTGTGCTACCCTTGCCTGCCTGGTACGGCTCCAGGCACCTGCACTTTATGTGTAACACAGGCACCTACAACTGTGCTGTCCCCTAGTACTGCTGGATGGCCTTGTGTTAGAAGGGCTTGATAGCTTAGCGTGGCACTGTGTGCCAGTGGTCTTACTTTGGCAAACCAACTACCAAAGATATTTGTGCCTTATTTTTGGGGTTGTTTTTTTTTTTTTTTTGTCTCTTTTTTTCCCCCCCGTCTTCTTGTGCACTGGCACAGCTCACATCCCTGAACGTTGCTGGTATTCAGAGGAGAGGATACTGTTTGCTCATGCAGCTCCCACATTGTGAGGCTGCTCTGTAACAGAAAACCAAAGTGAATTTGGGAAATGTAACATGGAAAAACAACTTTATAAAGTGAAAAGCGTATTGCTATAAGATGAGGAATAGAACTGCAGGAGTCAAAGCAGTTCCATGTGATAAGCTAAGTTAGTGAGATATTAGGTACAGGTATAGGATGATTAGTAAACATCAGGAATTTTTAAATCTATATTGGTTTATTTTACTTGGGACATCTTAGTGTGTAAGGCACTGGGCTTGGGTGCAGGACCCGGATTCTATTTCAGCCTTGCTGATTTAATTGAGTCACCTAATTTTCTTGCTTTTCATTTTCCCAATCTGTATAATGAAGATGATTTTGCATCAGAAGTGCTATAGGAATAAAATCTATTTATCACAAATAAGGGCTGATGCCATCTTTACTCCTTCAGAGCTGCTAAATTAACTGCCAACGCACCACTCCTAGAGGGCCATCCCACTTCTGAAACAGGAGTTTTGTCGTCTTCTCACTAATGCCATTTTATAGAGGGTGAATATAGACTGCGGATAGTTTAAAGGATATTCCATGAGTTGTATGAAGTCTGAGGACAAGAATAGATGCTGTAATTCTGTCTACCCGTGTCCTGTGTGCTGGCCTCGCTGGATGTTCCCCTTTCGGGAGGTTCAGTAAGAGTTAGAAATATGTTGCAGGATGTTAGGTTAGTCGTCAGCACTGCACGATAAATAGTTGAATGGGTATTTTAAAGAAGTGACATGGCAAAACTGTTGGTGTCCTTGTACCAATAGCAGAGCTGCCTAAAATAACAAGAACATGAGAAAGTTCTTTCTAACTTTATCTAATGCCGTTTTCACCTACTCTGGATAAAGCAATGAGAGGTATCTCAAATATTCTGTCAGTGGCCCCAGATATTATGCGCCCTTTTTGTTAGGAATTACAACACTTCAAACTATCTGCCAGAGTTGCCAGCTAAGGTGAGTAACTGAAGATTTGGATGTTTGCCCAAGCTGTCAGGATTTAATTATCCTGTGAAACCTCATTAGAGATGAGCTGCACCTGTGATACTTAGAGGGAACTATTTTGAAGGTAGTTCAGACCCTGATTCATAGCTGAATTTTAAAAATACTCTTTTAGAATATGAAAGTTTTTGCATTCCCATCTACTTTGTTGCAAGTAGTGTTCAGTTCATTTTCTGAGGGGGGTGGGAAATAGAGAAAATGCACTTGGTAGTAAAAAATGATGTTGACAAATTGGAAAAACAACCAAAAAATGGATAAATACAGTATATTTCACTTGAGAAATAATCGGTTGTATAAGTACAAGTAGGCCTATAAGAGATAAGATCTGGGATTTATTGTGAATAAATTGGAAATGCTGTGTTGCTTCAAAAGGCAAAGCTGTCTTGCAATGCAATACCAGTACATATCGCCCGTGAGACCTGTGCAATGATCCATC
This sequence comes from Thinocorus orbignyianus, assembly GCA_013400375.1. NCBI lineage: Eukaryota > Metazoa > Chordata > Aves > Ciconiiformes > Thinocoridae > Thinocorus > Thinocorus orbignyianus. The sequence goes on from VXBW01006924.1 coordinate 138,747, forward strand.
CCTTTGGCACTAAGTACAGTCTCAGCTGGGATATAGTTCAGATTTTGGGAGCTGCAGTTGAAAGATGTGGATCAACTGGACAATTTGATATGAGTGCAGTGAGAATGATCAAGGTCAAAATAAAATCTAAAGGGAAGATTGCATGAATTGGAGTTCTTTGGCAGAGAGAAGATTGCTAAGGATATTTAATAAAATTTTGCAAATGCTAGAACAAGGAAGGGACGAGGTCTTCTTTGTAGGCATAGGGTAAGAAGGAATAGGCTGCAATCACGGAATAAAAGGTTCAGGTTTATTAATAGGTGAAGTGAATATCTGTCTGGGGTGACCTAGATATGACCTGTTGTGCTGTCAGCCATGTGGTCAAGTCTCTCCTAATTCTGTGATTCTATAATTCTTCATGATTACGTGCTTTGAGTTGGAAACTAATGTCTTTAATCCTCTGCAGCAGACAATGTGCTCAGTGTCTGAGAACCTGTTCCTTCAGCTAGGGCTGAAGCTTTTGTAGATAATAGAAGCTGGGCAGAGGAAAGGGCTTGGGTGGGTATGTAGTCTTTTGGCATTTGTAAACAACATGGAGATGTGAATCAGGAATTATTGGTTACGCTCAGTTTCTCGTGGTACAAAAGCTGTAGGACAACTGCCTGAACTGTCAGGTGGCAAATGCAAAATAGGTAAGGACTTTTTCACACAGTGTTTAGTAAACCTGAGGAACTTACTGCTGTTAGATGTGTTGGGTGCTGAATGCAATTAGACAATATTATTCCATCAGATCTGTCAAAAGCAGTTAAACATAAATATACTAGTTCCAGCTTGGGAATTTCCTGAGACATGTTGCTGGAGGCTAGGATTGTACACCATGGAGGCTACTGCTATGTTTGTGCCTTGTTCTTATATTCCTGGCACTTGCAAGTGGTGTCTGTCAGAGTCTGAAGGGAGAGCAGGGTCCAAAATTTACTGAAGGGAGGGTTTTGTCTTTCTCCAGTCTGGAGTGCACAGCCCGTGGAGGCATCTGCATGCCTGATAATCAGCACATTTAAAATAGCCTTTTGCCTGTCAGGATCTGAGAAGAGCCCTGACCGGGATGACTTCTGCTCCCATCTGAGAAGTATTCTGTCAGCACACCCACTTCAATCTGAGAAGTCCAATGGAACAGCTGGAGTGGAGTGGGAAGAGGCAGCAAAAATTCAGTCCCAGGCATCGGGCATTCTCATGTCTTTGTTGAGAATTTCAGAGCATGTGCTTCCTAGATTATTTCCAGACAGAACTGTGTTATGAAGTATCAAGCCTTTGCTGTTAAGGATAATTTAGGAAGCCCCAGCATGAGAGACATTTCTGAGTATGAAGCTTGGCATGGCCTATAGCCAGAATTGCAAATAGCCAAGAGGTATGGAGCAAAGTCAGATAAAAACTGCATAAGTACTATGTGTCATTTTTTTCTCTCTCAAGATTGCCCTGTCTTTAGAGGGATGATATTATGAATGATTCTAAAACAATTACTGCAGCTTACTTGCTGCCATTCTGTTAGGATTATGTTTTTTGAGGGCGTATCTATGTGGGATTGGTATGCCAGGAGGTGGCATGCAAGCAGCAGATTCTTGGTGCTTTCCTGTCTATAAGCTTTCCTCTGCCAACACCAAAAGCACTGTGTCGACAAGAATAAGCTAAGAATTTTACCCGTGGGGCAAACGATTCAAAGTGTTGACAGAAGAGGATTGAGTACAATGGGAAAGGCTGTCTGGTAAAAGAACACAAGGCCTGGAAAGGCCATAAGGAGAGCTAAGCACCTCTGGTCATGTTCAGCCTGTTACAGAATAGGATCCGATGGATCCACCTGCTGGAGCAAGTTGTTAGGGGGAATATTCCTGGCAGACAGTGTGCAGATTGATAACAAAATGGAAATCAGGTGAACAACCTCCATATGAGAAGTCCTTAGACCAAAAAAAATGCTAGCTGTTTGGTACCCAGTAAGGCGTAAGCCAATATGGAAGATTGTCTTCTAGTTCTTTGGCTCAGTGCCTTGATCAGTGAGAAAAAGCTGGATGTTTAGATTTGGAAAGTTACTGTGGTACCTAGCTCTTTTATTAGGAAGCTTAAAATACCTTTACAAGCCTGGACCAAAGCTATAGGAGGCAAGAATCCTTTGGGGGTTGGCTGCATTGTAGGGCAGTTGTACTCAGGCTAGAGTAATGGTTGGAAATCATTATTTCAAGTAAAAAAATTGTATACTTGCAAAACCCTCTGCAAAACTTCATTACTATCTTTCTAGGTATTGTCTCAAGATCCTCTACTCTATGGTTTTTTAATGACAAACATTTTAAGAAAAAGCAAGAGCATCCCATAATCTACAGACCATGAAACCAAGTTCCTCAAATTAAAATTAAAAAAACATCACTTCAACATTTCTTCAGCAGATTTCACTACAGATGAATTCCAAATCATTTTATAAGTCTTGAGAATTAAAAAGCAGCAACTTTTTCAAAAGGGACTATACTTCATAGGCATGACAAAAAATTACCACACCAGGTCAAAGCATTAACCCAACTAACCTGGACATTGGCCAATACTGTGTAACTTAGAAGCCCCTCATTTAGTGATTGATTTCTCTCATCGTTTAGAAATACATTTTAAATCCTGTTTAACATAACTGCAAATGTTCTTATGGACCCTGTAGAGGTCTAATCCTTGTGCACATCCTGCAGAGGCCTTGGAAAGGAGGACCCATGGTTGTGGCAGGTGGAATGTTTATCCTTTACAGAACTTAGAGCAACTTGTGAGCTAATTTAGATTAATGCTTTCTGAACTACTACCTATAATGGGATCTCATCATAGACTACCTAACACACCTGAAGAGCACACCCTCTTGTGGCTGACCTGGCTCTCCTTTCCTTTAGCAGCCCCTGTATCCATTTTGGGCTGTCTATACCAGAATGATGCCAGAATGATGCTGTCTGGGGCAGAATGTGCCTGATGCTGGAAAACCCTCAACTTGTTTTGATAGCAGCTTTGCAGTTGCTTTGTGTATTCTAAACAGCCAAAGCAGTCAGATGAGGAACTGAATAACCAACCTTTTGTGTTGCTGTCATGTGCATACTTAAAAAAAAAAAAAAAATTCACCCTGAAAGTTAAAAAAAATAAGAAAAAAAAAAAGTATGCGGCATTTTTAACTCCCTTGACTCCCTTGATAGTCCATGGAAATGAGAAATATACCCTCAGGGTTTGCAATATATGTTGGGTGTTGCATATACCATTTAATGAATATTCCAGTTGCTCTTCTACTGTACTTATTTCTGAAGTCCTAATCAAAATGGGAGATTTTTCTGCAGGATGTCATACTTGGTGTACACTAATTCCTTCTCAACTTTTGATCTGCTTTGCTGAAATGAATATCAGCTGGTACTGAACTAATAATTTGAATGTGTATTTGTTTCTGTTTGAAAGGGTTGGTATTCACAGAACACAGCTAGGTTGTAATAATACTCGAGTTATTATGGTAAAATGCATGTCAGGTTGTTTGTTTTCTTTTTCCCTGGAGCTGTATTTAATGATGTTTTAAATACAGCAAATTTCCACTCAAAATGAAGAACAGCTTCTCTCAGTGAAACATAAGGAAATTCTTCCTTATATTCTCTGTTCCATTACTAGGATTTCTGCTAAGTTTATTTGGAGTTATTTGTCCCCCAAAGCTGTATTATTGATGCCTATGCTGAGCAAAAATCAATGGCCAGATGACAGGAAAAATACATATTTGTACAGTGACATATCTGCAGCAATATCATCTGCTTTATGGAGAAATGCCTTTTAGTTCATCTTGTACATCTGTATCCTTAGCAGCACGTGCCACTGCCAGACAATTCATCAAAGTTAATGTGATTGCTGAGAAATGCTAAAGGCTTTCTTTTTCATTGTTGTGGGAGGCAGTGTAAAGAACTGTGTTCTTTGTGGGACAGTGGAAGAGGCTATGCTGACAAACAAGCTGGAAGGGTGGGCTTTTCAACTCCTCTTTGTTGAGGACTGGGGATCCTGAGTGTCCTCTCCACAGCTTGTGATGGAGAGCGAATGTGAGACATCTTGTCTCAGCAAAAGCTGGGAACACAAGTTCAGCACAAAGGGGGCCATCTGGAAGGTGGAATACTCTTGCAGGAAAGACAAGAATGAGAAGTGAATAGGGATTTTTTCCAGTTGAAATGCTGCCTACTTAGTAATGCTGTCAGCAGAGGCTGGACATTTGCATTCTTTCCTTGGCAGGCAGCTTTAAAAGCAGCGCAGGCTGCTTTGCAGATTGTCCTGGGCAACTGTAGCAGCCTACCCCACCAAGTTTTTGGCTTTACTACCCAAAGCTGCCTACTAATTGGTGAGATTTTACGTCCATCTGAAATTTTGCCCCACATTAACAGGACTGGTCTGGCAACCAGTGGAAATCATGAGTTTGCATATGTGTAGCTGGGTAGGGAGGATTGGGAGGAGGGAGCCTGGGGCTGTAGTAAACCAACCCCAGGAGTTTCTGCTAACTTCTGCTAAAATGGCAAATGGCTAAGAAAGGACACTATGGCACAACAGGGTAGAAGCATTAGCAGAGAGCTAGTTACAGGAAAAGGAAAATGGCGCAAAGCAGACCATAATAGAATTAAGGAGAAAAAATTGTTAGCTATAGATATTATCAGGGTGGGAATATGGGTGGAGTGTACAATTATGAATGGAACATGCAAATATGCAGACAGTCCCTTTGGTTAGAACTATACAATGCTCAAAACCAGGATAGGTCCTAATGCTAAAACGAACACAAGTTTAGGTGCTGGGAGGCTGTGTCCTTCTCTCTCAACATGCATCCACATGTGTAAGAAACATCTGTGTTCTGGAGAGGACAGCTGAGGCACAACACCTTAACACACAGAAGCCAGCAGCAGCGAAACATCTGAGAAGCTGAATGTGAGCCAAACCTATCTGGTGGCAGAACAACGATACTGGGTAGTTCAAAGAATGCCAAGCAGGTAACAATTTAAGCCGAATAGTAGGATAAAATTGACCACAAAATAGTGAGGTCTCACAAGTGTTTCATGGCACATAAAGCTCAGGCATGTGTAAAGTAATGCAATTAAGAGCTCAGGACTCGCAGTATGATCATATTAGTAAACCACATAATGATTAGATTGGCCTTCATGAAAAATATGTAAAGAGTGTCACCTTGCAATTCTGCCACTCTCTGTGCAAGGCCATAGCTGAATTAGGAGTCAACTTAGTCCCAGGGCACCAGATTTAAATCCTATAACCCAGTTTAATTGCTGTTCATAGCTGAACTTTCTCTAAATTCTAAAGTGATGCCAGTGCAATGTTATTTCATTGTCTTTCATATAACCTTTCCTAGTCCTATTTGAAATTGGGAAGTCTGGATAATATCCATGGAAATTGTTTGGTTTATTGATTTTATTTTATTTTATTTTATTTTCATACCCTGAAGCAAAAGGACTATCAACACAATAACTTGGATTTATAAAACAAAAATTTGAATTGTAATTTTTTCAGTATTTTAGAAAGGTTGTGTTTTCATTATCACAGCCAAGTTCTGATTGTGCTTGAGGCACAGGATCCCCATAGAACAAAATTTTACTTTCTTATTTCTTTGTGCTTTTAAGTAGTTTGAGTTGCTTTGATGCTTACCTAAGTGTTAATAGTCTTTGTCATTTTTTCAGGAGAAAGTGTTGTTTCCTGAAGTGGCCTGGAGCTGGGATTTTGGACTTGGAAGTCCAATCTCAAAATGTTTTTTTCCATAAAGAACATAAGTGAGAGAGCACCTTCTTTTGGCAGAGGAACAAGAAGTGATTAATCACCATTTACTTAAAGTGGAGCATTCTTTATGAAAGCTGCTTAGAGCTTGACATGTGGGTCTTGTGTTGAGTAGCATTTGTTTGTGTTTGTATATGCCATTCTTCCCCCAAGTTTTATCAATGACTAGATTGAACTTGAAACACATCGATGTCTTGATGTCTTTTCACTGAGTATCAAGTGTTAGGGGTGTCTAATTAAGACAAGTAACAACATTCTTAATGGTAAATTCATCCACAAGGTAGGACAGGTTTTATCCATCCACGGTTAGCATCTGACTTTTATAGAAGTTCATCTTTTCAAGTGCTGTATGTGTTACAAATTTTTCTTGAGATTTGTACTGGGTGTCAAATATTTTCCTATATTAGATTGCATGTAAACACTGACAGAATTCGGGCAGCTTTCTTTTCCTTCTAAATGGAATCTCATGGCCAAATAAATGAGTGTAAACAATTTGAAATGCAGGAAGCAAAGTAGGGTGCAGAGATGTAAATTCAACTCCCTGGTATAATTTAAATAAACGACTCAACCAGGAGAAACTCTCGTAATCTAGTTCACATGAGCAGATGTTTGGCAGGATTCAGCGTGGTGGGTTTGCAGTCTCCGCTTATCACAGAACCAGGACTGCATGCATCACTGCCACATGCTTCTCTTTTCCCTTCATCCCAGGGAAACTAATCTTGTCAAGAAAAGAAAGTGGGAGGAGGAAATGTATCATTCCAGCACAAGCTGGGTACAATTCCTGGGCTGAATGTTTGTTAGTGGAGGCTGGGCTGGGAGATGCCTTGTATCTTTCAGGCAGCCTGTTGTAGATACAAATGTCAATGTCTGGTCTTACTTGTAGTGCAGATTACTTTTTTTTTTAAATGTGTGTGAATTATAAAGCTATTTTTTTCAACAGACTCGGACACTAAAATGTTTGGTGCTGCAGCATCTCTCCACTGTGTGGCATATACATGGCTCATTAACTGGCCAACTGTGATTTTATTTTATCATAAATGAAGAACAGGAGATACAGGTTGGCACTAGAATCTTCCTATAATTTGGAAAATTTACTTAAAATACCTGAAAGTACCATTAGATTTGGAAGCATTTACCCTTTACCCTAAGCGGAGAAAATCTTCGTTCATTAAAGTTTCAGCCATGGTAGCAATATGGTGAGAAATAGCTTAAATAGCTTGTTGATTGCTATATAACAGTCTGTCCTGTTATCCTACTTGCCTAAATGTTCAACACTTACTACCTGAGCTGTTAAATACAGGAATTTGCATGAAGTGCTGCAGTAGCTTTTGACGAAGTACTTTCTCACTCAGGAGAACCTACAGTCTGTGGCCTGAGCACCTCCGAGAATGGTGAGGTGCAGTAGACAAACAGAAGAGTTTTTTATTTATGAAGGAAACTTAAATGGGCTCATCTTCTGGTGCAGGTTAGGGGCTGAGTATCACAGAAGTTGTGGGTGTGCAGAGAAATCAGCATAACAAAATTCAGTGGGAGGTCTTATGGAAGGGGAAAGAAGCAGTTACTCAAAAAAATCTTTAAAGAAGTGCTGATGTTCATTTTGTTATAGATTTCTGTCATCTGCATACTTGTACCCACATGCTCACAAGCACCAGGAGGTGTACATCCAAGTGGTCTGGCAAGGACCACTTGTATGTGACATAGAGGACAAAGGATGCCAGATGTGAAATCTCTCATGTTCTCCTTGATGTAACAAGCATGGTTTTGGAGAGTTCTTTTGTGCCCTTTAGGATTCAGCAGTGGTTGCAGGGTGGTGCTTCGCTGCAGAGCCTTGCTTACTCCATCTTCCATAAACTGTAGGCCAGCTTGCCACCCATTGCCGGTTATCCTCATGTGCTAAGGAGAGAATAGGGATGTGGTCTTTGTTAGTAATCCAGGCCCTTCTTTAAACCCATTTTCCTTCTGTTTCTCCCAGTGCTTGCACCTACAAATTTCTGTTCAGACTGTGTTTATGCCAGCCTTCATATTTCTGTAACAATATCTCCATGTGGAATTTTAAAGTCCACCCGTTGTTGTCCAAATCCTTTTTGCACTGAAGTTAGTGGCAAAATTTTTGTGGATATCAAAGAGAGAGAATGGGCTGTATCAGTGCTCAGTATTCTGGAAAATTAACTCTTTAGAAATCATAGAATTATAGAATGGTTAGAGTTGGAAGAGAACCTTAAAGATCATTGAGTTCCAACCCCCCTGCCATGGGCAGGGACACCTCCCACTAGACCAGGTTGCTCAAAGCCCCATCCAGCCTGGCCTTAAACACTTCCAGGGATGGGGCAGCCACAACTTCTCTGGGCAACCTGTTCCAGTGCCTCACCACCCTCACAGCAAACAATTTCTTCCTCATATCCAATCTAAACCTCCCCTCTTCCAATTTAAAGCTATTGCCCCTTTTCCTATCACTACGCTTCCTGACAGAGTCCCTCTTCAGCTCTCAAAATCCAGTTGTGTACCACCCAAATGGGGGAGGCATCCCCAGCATCAAGTTTGGACTAGATCGAATAACATTATGATCCTGATGTAGTTCTAGAAATGTAGTGTTGCATGAGCATGGAACAGCAGTTAGGCTTTTGCCTGAAACTGAAAATACCTTTTTGTGTCATAGTGTTTCCGTGTGGCACCTGTCTTAGGATTTTTGTCACATGAGAACACCTTTGTTTCTTCATGCTTAGCACGAAGACATAGACCTCCAGAAAAGGGAACTTTGCCCTGGTGTTTCTGTGCTGTCAGGGCTCAGCACCAGATTGCTTAGTCATCCAAGTGATTCTGCATGGTTGCTATCTCTTGGACACCTTTAGCTTTTGTACACCTTGGGTAACCACAAGAAATGACCTCACTTACCTGAAGATCCAGAGAATAACTGGAAGAGAAAGAACTTTGATGCAGGACAGCAATGCCTGAAACTCACTCATCCATGTGGAAAACAGGTACTGAACTTGGGCTTCTGGGAAATTTTCTGTACCATCCCCCTTTTCCTCCCCAATTTATTGTCTCTTGTGATGCATTAGAGTTATTAACACTAGGTTTGTCTGCACAGTATAGTTAGTAGTCTTCTGTGGAGAGTCCCTGGTGATTGTGTTGCATTAGTACTTCAGCTTTTGCACAGCATATGTGAGTTTCATGCGTCGGTGGCTTTTCTCACAAGAGTGCTTGGTTATTGAAGCTGTCGAATGAGCCTACCTGCAGTGAGTGCTTGATTAAAAAATTATTTGATTCCTCTGTCTGAGCTGAATATTCAGCAAAAAGTCCAAAACGCCCCAGTGGACTGAGAAGAGGGGAAATGCGAAGGGAGAAGTGGGAAATTAGGGTAGGGGCAGAAAGCAGCTGCTAAAAATGTTCTGCAACCATTTAGAACTACAATTTGAATTCATTATCATTTCCAAGCTAAAACTAATCTTTTGCAAATTTCTCAACTTAAGCTATGTGTTGTGGGTGGCTATGAACAATACTGCCTTTTAAAGAGTTGGCAATGGGGTTTGGCAGAGGGGAGGATTGTTGTTTTTGCCTGCAAACCCAGTGTTGATGTAACTCAACTACTGCAGAACGGATTAAGTATTTGAGATACCAACTTTGAGGTGGGGTGCTGCCCTAAACTACCTGATTTGTGGGAGCACATGCATGGTTCCCTTTTTTCCCCACAAATTGAAGAAGCAGCCAAATGCTATGGGAAAAGAGCAGAAAATGTTGTAAGTGTTAGAATCATAGAATTGTCTAGGTTGGAAGGGAGCTTTGAGATCATCTTATTCAACCACCAACCTAACTGATAAAAAACAACCACCCATCACTAAACCACATAATTAGGCAGTATGTCAACCTGTTTTTTAAATACCTTCAGGGATGGTGCCTCAACCACTTATCTGGGCAGCCCATTCCAATGTTTAATAGCCCTTTCAGTGTAAAATTTTTTCCTGATATCCAATCTGAACCTCCCCTGGCGTAACTTGAGGCCATTTCCTCTTGTCCTATTGCTTGTAACTTGGGAGAAGAGACCAACCCCCACCTCTCTACACCCTCATTTCAGGTAGTTGTAGGGGGTGATAAGGTCTCTCTTCAGCATCTTCTTCTCCAGGCTGAATAAGCCCAGCTCCCCCAGCCTCTCCTCATATGGCTTACTCTCCAGAACTCTTACTAGCTTTGTTGCCCTTCTCTGATCCCACTTCAGCACCTCAATGTCTTTTTTGTGGTAAAGAGCCCAAAACTGTACACAGTACTTGAGATGGAGCCTCACCGGTGCCAAGTACAGGGGAGTGATCACCTCCAAAGTCTTACTCACCATGCTGTTCCTGATACAGACCAGGATGCTGTTGGCCTTCTTGGCCACCTGGGCACACTGCTGACTCATGTTTAGCCGACAGTCAACCAACACCCCCAGGTCCTTTTCTGCCAGGCAGCTCTCCAGCCACTCTTCCCCAAGCCTGTAGCACTATATGGGGTTGTTGTGACCCAAGTCACATTTCCCCCTCTTTAGAACAATATCCTTGAATATATAATCCAGTCTGGTAAGAAGTATAGTTGGTCCTCAGGTGTCAACTGTCTGGGAAACAGCGAGTTTTCTAGGTCCTGAAGAACAGTTTGGGCCTTTGCCTGTGGTGGGATGGGTATGAGGACTCTGACAACCTCTACCGAGTTGTTCTAACATTAGCATGGAAAATCCCAAAGCCCACGAAGCAGATATCAGTGAGCTCCTGTATGAAATTTCACCCATGATTTATTAAGTGCTTGCAGTTCTCTGGCTTTCTCACCCTACTGCACTCTCTCCAGATGTTTTGCTGGGACTCATGATGCAGCACTAAAGGAGAACACCCCTAGAAGATCACACAGCTGTGTTTGAATAAACCACTTTTGGGTGGTGGTGGGCAGCAATGAAATCTCATGACATAGTTAATAGTGAGCCTGGAGCATAATGGTCAAGCCATTGTGCTGTCAGCTCTTCAGGGGTCCTGGGAGCAATCTTGGTAATTGGTTGTGCTTCATCGGGTCTCTTACTGAGTCCAACCTAATTTGGTCTGCCCTCTTCACATGAACTGGAAAATCTCAGTCAACAGTACCAAGGAGCTATGGTTTCCTTGGGAACTTAGTGCTAGTCTTATTTACAGTGTGGGATGGATGCTTGTAGCAGCAGGGTAGGGAGAGCATGTTATCAGACCAGTCGGCACCTTGTATCTTGAAGCTGCCAGCACCTAGGAGTGCATCACTGAGTGCTGATGGCAGGCACAAGCCAAGAGGCTATTTTCTTAACTCCTGCTGTTTCCTTCCTGCATCCGCATTTGTGTCCATCATGTGGTGAAGTTAACAGATGGGCTGCCCCTAAGGTGACACATGCTTACCTGCAGGGAAGAGAAGCTCTTGTACCAAGTCCCCGGTGAAAGTGCTGCTGCTGTCAGGCAGGCAGCTCTGTTGCTTGGCAGCAGGCCTGAGAGAGAAGATTACTTTGTCCTTGTTCTTAGTCCTGTTTGCCAGGTTCCTTTCTGATTGCCAGGCTGGTAATGCATGGGGGAGATAACCCTGGTTCAGTGAGCAGCAATTCAGTCTGTCATCAAACAGAAAATACTTGGGCAGAATGAACAGAGCCGTGTGCTTGGCTAATTTGGTATCAGTCTTGTGGCTGTGGTTCTTTGGTACAAGTGGTTTTTTGTTTGTCTTTCTGCCGAGAGGACTAAAATCTTTGGTCAGAATCTCCCTCTATCCCTTACAGGCCTTTCACAACTTTCACAGTCTCCGTCCACAGTCTTTACCTCCAAACTAAGCTGCTGCCTCTCATCTCTCTCCAACAGGCTTCCCATCTGCAGCGGTTTTGTTCCCTTTTTCCCAGAACTCCCATCACCAGCTCTGCAGACCGGGAGACTTGTTTGGGCTCTCATTCTTCATGGCTTGCTGAGTTTCCTGGACGCTTCAGGTAGTCCTGCCAGTCTAGTCCTGTCCTTCCCGACCCCGACCATTTCCAAAATCAATACATACGTCACTGCTTCACAGTGATGTGTCTTCGTGAAATTTGGCTCCTTTCTCTGTTAAAAACAGGATGTATCTTTCCAATTTTTATTCTTGTTTTCTTATTTTTGCCACCTTCCTAGCTGTTGCGAATGGCTTTCACTGTATCTGAGTGTCCTAATCGCAGAGGGTGTAATTGATTGAGATCCAGGTCATGAATATCACTTGTGTTCACAGGATCTTGTCTAAATAACCTTCAGTGCAGATTCCTGCTATGTTGCTTAGTATGCAAGAAAGTGTATTCCTGTGCCCTGAACGGATATTAAGGCTTCATTATATCTGCGAACCGAAGTGCCTGTGGACTGCACTCAGTAGTATACCTACAGACGATCTCATAACCCACTTCACCGTGCGGGGATTCCCATGCATACTTGCAAACATTTCATGCCACCAGTATTTTTTTATATTTTCCTGTGACAGAGCAGACCTCATGGCTCTGTTACTTCTTGAATTACTTTCTTGTCTGTCTTCTATAGCAAATATAACAGGTGTGGGTATATTCACCTAAAGCATTTGCTCTTTCTGGCCACAGTATCTAGTTGTGAAATAACTGGATTCATTATTTGGTGCAAGGACCATGAGAAGAATTTACCAGGATACTACTGTGTTTGGAATTTACTAAGCAGTAGATAAGGGGGAAAAAAATAGACTTTTTTGTTTATTGGCCATCTTAAGTGAGTTTCTTAAAGCAAGGTTTTTATGCAGTGTTTCAATTTGACATATGAATTAGCTGGTTTGGTGCTCTGAAGAAGTGTTTCTTCCCTCGCCTTCTGCTGTAGGTAGAAAGCAATGAATGGATAAAACTGGACATGGAGGAATGGGAAGGTGGTTATGGTGGCTGCACGGGGCATGATAGACAGCAGCAGGGTTCAACAAGGAGAGAGGTGTGTTACATCAGTGCTGATTGCTGCATCTTTCCAGTGCCCAAACCTGGGTGGAAATCTCTCTTGTGCGCTCTAAAGTCTTGCTGTTGTTGAACTTCAGGAAGACATCATGTTCACAAACACTTTATTTGTATGCACATACCAGGCATATAGAAGGGATGAAGTTGCTAATTGATTGTGGCTGTGTCAAAGCAGATCTTGCTTCTGTACTTCTTTATGCTTTGGCAGCCCAATTGTGGGGTTTGTTTTGTTGCTGTTAAGTCTTTCTGTAGCCATTTGTCACTGAGTTGTGGTTTCCATGTGACTGCCATAGCAGAACCCTCAGAGGCACAGGGGCCAGTATTTTCATTCTAAAATGTCTCACAGATGACAGTAATCCAAACAAGAGTCCTAGGCAGAGCAAGGGACCTAGGCAGTCAGAATTCTCCTTGTTATAATCTGTTCTGGCCAGTAATTTTCTATTTTAATGCAAAAACAAATACAGAATACCAGCCAGATTCCTTTTATAAGGCATTGGCTCTATTTGGAGTGCTTTAATATGCAATGATAATGGTAAGGACTCAGAGCTGTGCTGGCTGGACTCTGGCTGGATTCTATTCTGTTCCACTGCAGCAGACAGGTAGTTTTAATGCCGTCCGTTTGATTAGTGTATGCCTAAAACATCCCAGACTGTTTGGGTTCTTAGCATAAAGAGATCGGGCATTTTCACCTCTGTGAAAAATAGTTTGCTTTCTCTTTTAGTAACTTGCTGCTGTCTGCTCTCCCATGCAGCTGCTGCTTACTTGCTGTCACTGTTCGGCTCATTCATGGTGACATTGTGCTATTGTTTTGACAATGACCTTAATCTATTTGTGCAGTTCAAAGTAAAGGCTGTGTGGCCAGAGATGGAAATGCATGGGCTCAGGCAGCTTATAATGAAATAGAGTCTTTTACTTCAGCTGTTTTGAAGCCACTGCAGATCAGTTGTTGGATTTGATGTGTCTTCGGGGATGTGAAATGAATTTAGTAGCTTCTAGCTGGTTGTAATGAATCAGGTGTTCACCTCATGAAATACTCCAATATAATCAAGCTTCATGGGTGGCAGGCTTAGCAGGGATGCCAATGGCTATATCAAACTGGATGTAGCTTACTCTACTGACAAGGATTTTGATAAACCAAGTTGGAGGCAATTTAACAGACAGATCATTGAGTAGGAGCTTCATATCATGGTTGCTTGTACTGTATGGGTTGTAGGCACAGAGTATAGTAGGACTTTGAGTAAATGGCACTGCAGAGCTGAGTTAGGTGGTAGGATCAATAATTTCCTATTAGCTGCTGTCTCTTAGTGCTGCTGGGGTGGGGGTACTGCCTTGGTATGATGTTAGCACTGCGAAAAATCAAAGTCTGGGCTGTCAATCTGCTGTCTTTCACTGCAGTAGATTCGTAGCTGTACAGAAGAGCAGATAGCAAGTTACTTAGGAGAAAGCAAACTATTTCTGATTAATTTGAAAACAATTCATTTGTCCTTGATAAGGAATAGGAACATGTCAACTGGCTGAAGCATTTTCCCAGAAAAACTTGTCCCCCTGGGAGCACTGATGGGGGGGAAATGGCCGCAAACCCTCCCATCAGAAGTGTCTGCTGCAAGGATGAGACTCGAGCAAGGCACATTGCTGACATTACATGGATTTTTAGTTCAATAGTGGCCCTAAAATGTAGCACGTTGCATCATACTTTAAAATAAGCTTTTGTGGAGATTCCAGAACTCTGGTTGACTTCTTAAATGGAGGTAGCTGCACACCAAGTATTAACACCAGAGAACAGTTGTCACGGGCAGCAGATTCACAGTGTTTCACCCTTGCCTGGCAAATTTGCTTCCTTAATTAGTGTCAGAAGTCAGAAACAGCACCATATTGCTTTTCTTCTACCTTTTTGGGCTTAAATGCTCTGGACTCTTACAATCACTTTTCTGACTGCAAGCCTCAGTATATAACTGCCTCCTGCTTGTTACAGTGTGGTTTCCTTTTATTCTCTGTTGTTATCCAGGCATTCCCTGCTGGTAATTCCTGTTAGCTAACAGAAACTTATATAAATTCCCCTCCTTCCCTGAATGGGAGTCTAGACCAAATCAAGAGGGATATTCAAGTTCTGTCTGTGGATTAATGAGAGTTGAGTGTCCTGTGGTGGAAGCAGTTGCTGTGTTACAGGAAAAATACTGAAAATAAGGAGTTCTTTATCTCCTACAGAGCTTTTCCATATCAGTGCAGGAGTAGAGGGAAGAGCCTAGTTATATGGGAGGTATCAGTATGCAGTGGATGAAATATAAATGCAACTTCAGCAAGCCAAAAAGGTGAACTGTTGTTGAACTGTCTTCAATCTGTGTTCTTCCTGGATCTAGACTAATGACAAAGCAATGAATAATAAAATGTGTGGTGACCTAATGAATAAGAAATGCTGCAGGGGACCGCCTCCATTCCTATCTTTCTCAATGCTCTGCTGAGCAATCTTTCTTTATTTGTGCTTCAGTGCCTTTATCTGTCAGACAGCAACACTAATAATCCCCATTTTAAAGCTTGTTGGGCTATACCAGTGAAGAATGTACATAGGATGTGGACACAAAAGTTTTTTGATTTTCTTCACCACAAGCCAGAAGAGAGAGAATGGGAGATGTAGTTGATTCCTGAAAGATGAGCATCAGGGACTCTAAATGCTTTCTGAAGTATTATAGAGCTGCCCTGTCCATGCTGCTTTTTTGAGGACCTGAGGTCAGATAATACACCGATTCCTATTGCGCTACTGTGATATTTCCCCAGAAGATTTCAGTGCTTTGTAAGCAGCTGTCATTGTGATTTTAGGCCCCTAGTCAGTCGCATCTGATGGCCTTTTCTTGCATTTTGTATTACTTTGTTCTCAGCAAATGGAAGAGGAGAGTTTGTGATGAAATGTTCTCTCTCTTCCATTTCTTATGGTCACTGTGCCTGGTCTTTTAAAGATGCTTCAGGAGTGCAAATGACTGAAAAATCCTGTGATACTTGTATGCTCTTCTCCTCTACAACTCTCTCTGATCTATGGCGGTGTTACTTCTCTGCTATTTATAGGTCATACTTTTGCAGAGCTATCAGCGTGCAATACTTCTAACTTTGTCAGTTTGTACGTTACATACATCTCAGGTCAACTAAAGTACATCCATTTGTGAGGTGATTGATATACCTTTGGGCCTGGCCCCTCATCCTGCGTTCTGTGTGTTCAGCTTTTCCACCATATATCTTATTTTTTTAACATAACTGCGTAAACAGCCTGTGCCTGTGTGGCCATACTTAAACACTCTATGTCCCTTCTGTGACAAGCTACTTATAATTTGTAACCACATTTCCATGATTTTTTGTAAAAAAGTCTCCTTATACTTTTCCCCTACTGCTTAGGTCTGCAAAAATATCTCTTGTGGTCTGTCAAATGACTTACTCTCAGTAAATATATATTCCTCATTTAATGTTTGGAATGCAATCTGAGACACTGTAGGTTCATCTTCCATCTCTTAGGCAGCCTGTTGTCTTTTCACACTCTTTTTCCAAAGCACCGTGATTCTCGTAGCGTTTCTCCTCCTGCCTTGCTCTCAATATAGAGCCCGTTTGAGTTCTGTCACTGTGTTACTCAGTCCTAACTTTCCTGTAGATTGTGAAATCAGAGAATAATTCATATTTGAAGTGACATCTAGAGGTCATCTGGTTTGATCCAAGAAGGGCCAGTTTTGTAGTTACGTTGGGTTGGTCACTTGGGGCCTGTCTAAATCATAAGTTTTGTCTTTGTGTCCAAAGGTAGAGATTCCTCACATCACAGAGCCCTTGTTCCAATGTTAGACAATCTCACAGTAATTGCTCCTTACCCCATCCCCCCAATATCTAGTGAGAATTTTTCCTATTACAAGTTGTGGCCATTGCCTCTTCTATTACTATGCAGCTCTGGAGAGACTGCCTTCTGTATACCTTCCCTTTATGTGGTGGAAGCCAGCAATGCTTATTGTCTTAACTGCATTTGTGGGGGTTCTGAACTTTGTATTCAAGAGATTAGTATTAATCTCTTGTGTTCCTTTTTTCAATATTTCCTTTGTCTTACTTTTCAGCTTAGTGAATACTTGTAATATCCAAAATAGTTGTTATCCTCTTATAAATTATTTTAGAGTCTTTGTTTTCCAGGCACCACTAATAATTTTGCAAAGCTTAGTATCAGGAAATACCTAAATAATGCTTCTCAATATTTGGAGCCCAATGTGAGATAATTTACCAGGGTCTGTTTTTCAGAATATGTAAAAATGTCCTGAAGATACAGCATTGAATCTTAGTGTCAAGTTTTATTGGAGTTTTTTCCTACCCCTTTTGTTATCACTGCAGAGCAAATGCAACTAGAGGAGTGAGCTATATTTTGCTATAACTTTAGCTTCATTTCCATGTTTATTTCTTAAATTCTAGTCTGCTATTTCTATGCAAGTCCCTTGAAATATGTTAGTAAGAAGGAAAGAACCCTGCTGGAGTTCTGGGACTCCCACGGTGAATTTACAGGATTTGGGGAGCAAGATAATCATTCTTGCAAATTGAGGCTATTTGATTTGAAATTCCATGGAGAACATCAGCAAGAGAATACCATGGTGCTGCTTTGGAGTGAGCTTTCGGATGTGAGGTTTTTAAGCCAACATTTTCTGAAGGGTTTGATCTGAACTCTTCTTTAGAAATAAATTTTCAGTGCTCCAGTTCTTGGTTCAGTCTTTTTTCTAGGGGCTCTCCCTTTGCTGCTCTTTGAGATGTAAAACTTGGAAAGCTCCAGGTATCACCATGCGGTGAAGAAGACTTGACAGTGCAGCAACTTTGAGTAGAAAATGCTATTTTGCAGGCTTTCTTAGAGAATGTTATTATTCTGCTTTACCATTGGTCTATTTACTGAACTAGAATGTATTTTGTATCAAAACAAAGGCATGCTGCTGTTGTTGTGCCAGCTCTTCCTCTCCTGCCATCACTTGCATCCTGACAAAACCAGTGTCAAAACCCAGATGTCTTTCTAGTGTCGTGCTAATGATTATGGGCTCCATGTGACCAGAATGTGAAGGTTGAGTGGATTTCCCCTCTGGAAGCAGGTTTCTAGATCAAACAGAAACATTTCCCTATCCCATCCAAACGCCACTTAAATGTGGCAAAAGGATGGCAAAATTAAAATCTGTCATCCATACACATGCCAAACTAGTGTAAAATCAAAAAAGTAACCCAGTGGTCATTGTATTTATTCCACACAAGTAACAATAAATACTAGGATGAAACAGCTTTTCAGGGAAAGCCAGAGATTTTGGTTTTTGAAACAGCAGTTCCTACCACACAGATCAACTGCAAGAACAGAAATCACAACCTGCAAGGAAACAGTCGATTCCTCGTCCTGAAACAGTGGTAGGCTGAGGCGATCTGTCGTCACAAGAGTCACTCGTGTCATGATACATTACATAAGCAGGGGTTTTATGACTGTATCAGTGTTGTTAAACATGGGACCCACCTTTGCCATTAGAACCCTCTTTTCTGTGTTAACTTAAGCTGACTTCTATGTGCACTAAAACTCCAGCCAAGTTTGGCAGAGCTGCAGTGGTGACAAATAATGGAAATTAAATTTGCCAGCCTAGAGGCTGCTGTAAAAAAAAAAAAGTAATAAAAAAATTCATATTAACAGCCCTATTCCACTAAGGACTGTGTCTGTAACGGGTAGCCCTGAACTACTTTATTCCATCGCCCACCTACATAGGCAGAGTTATTAAAAGCCTTGCTTGTGCAATCAGAGTAGTAAGAACAATCTGTTCTACTGAATATGTATTTTGGTTAATCAGATATGATTTAACAGCTTTGATTTAACAGTCTGATTGATAAGGATTTTTTATAGGTTCATTGAAGATATCTTAAACATAATAAAAGCTGTCTTCTTAAACTTCAACACCAAGAGAGATGCTGCTTTTCCTGGCTGAGTAGTAGATGGCAGAAATGTCATTATTGAAGTTCACTTCAGTAATGGATCGTGGGAGAGCACTGGAGCTCTGTCGCTATTTGCGTGCAAAGAGCAGAGGAAGTAAGGTGAAGCTAATAGGCAAAGATTGATTAAAATCTGCTCCTGCCTGAAAGCAGAAGTGTGTCGCTGGCCAAGGCATTGTCCTGCAGTAGTGTGGTGTTTCAGTGAAGGGAGCGCAGAGGAGCACACTGCCAGCAAGAGGCCCTGAACCACAGCAGTAGTCGCTTATTCTTTGTTCTAAACCAGACCGGTGCCATGTCTGTCCTCTGCAGTTCATAAATGCATGACCGTTTCTTCATGAAGCAGGTTTTGACATTTTTAGCTAGTGGTGTTTTATTACACGTTCCCTTTTTGTGCAAAACCTGAGAAGCAGTTTTCCTTCTCCTAGCAGCATGTGCTAACGAACACTGCTTGAAATGCTTTCATCCCTTAGAGTGCTTCATAGAAGATAGTTTGCTTTGTGAGGCCTGAGTCTTCAGCAGCTATTCCTGTGAGTGAGCTCCACCGTGCAAACACATAATCATCTTTTTCAAGAAGCCAGCAATCCCTCCAGGATATGTATTCCCGATCTGTGTTATTAATTGTTGGTCTCTTATGATACAATGGCTTAGTTGTTAATGGAATTGAAACGTAACTTTAAAATATCATCAGACACAATGTCTGTACATAACTGAAAGGTAAAGGAATAGTAATTCACAGCCAGAATATCAAGGAACTGTAACTTGGCTTTCTTCTCTACTAGTTCCTAATGACATTTTCAAATTCCTAATGTATGGTTAAGGGGGATGTTTGAAATAAGGTTTTCTTAGCATCGTGCTAGGAAATCCATTAGATCCAGTTTTTTGGGGGGAACATAATTCAAACAATGCCCAGCACTTTGTCCATGCTGTTACAGCTGTAGCCCTGCAGTGCATCCAGTGCTGGGGGCCTGGTGGACATGGGGAAGGGCAGCCTTGGTTGCCATGGCTGTGTGTGTGATTGTGACTGTGTGGTAGCTATGGTGCTCACTGTGATGTCTGTCACTCGGCAACTATGTTGTATGTTCTGAGCCAGCACATCACTGGGAGTTAAAACTGGCCTAAGTGTCTGCTCCTGGATGCTCCCGGGGATCTGCAGGAGGATGGCTGGGCTCCTACAGCCCTAGTACTTGGTGGAAAGGTAAGAAAAACTTCACAGCAGCTTTCTGAAAAGCAGCTGGTCAAAGGAGGGTGATGAACCCCAGAAGTTAGTAGATTTGAAATTTTTTTCAGACATACTTACCAACTAAAAGACGATGTACCTGTGACGTTTCCATTGAGAACTGCAGCACCTGGGTTTCAGTTGTGCTTGGTTAAAACCAGGCAAACTTGGGCATTAAAGCAAAACTGGAAGAGGGTAAATTTATTAGGGTTAGCGTAAGCCCAGGATATCTTCAAATGATAAACCTTCAGAATTAGTGTTCTGAAAGGCTAGTTAGGACTAGGGTAAAATCCTTAGTAATACTGACAGGTGCCAGCAGAGGGCATTTGGAAACTTGGCTTTTCTGCTCGTTTATCTTTCTGTGTGAGGCTGGTGTCCTGCAGTGCTGGTGGCTTCTGTGTTAGTAGAGACCTATGGTGGAGGCATAGGTTTCTTTTTGTTCTTTGGTTTTTTTAGTTAACCAACAGATTGTCATATCATCAGTATAATATGTATTTCTGAGTAATTTCCAATTTAGAAGAAGTATTGAGCCAGAAAGCTGTGGCTTCTATCAGGAGGGGAGTATTTGGATATGAAGTGGATAAAAGGCCAGGAGGAAAGATGTAAAGAAATGATGTATTATCTTTGTTTTTTCCAATGTTTGTTATGTTAAATTAGCAATCTAAAGTGGAAGCTGATAGCTTGATATGAATTACTGTATTTAGATATTAGTTACACCTACTCTAGCCTACTATCCTTGGTGCAAGGCTCTCAGCAGTGCCCATTTTAGTCTTGAGTACCAAGAGTGTTGCACATGTAAGCATATAAAAAAGACCAAAAAGTGGCTCTTTCTATTGGTGACCAAAAATCCAGTTGCATTTCTGTTGATCGGGGCTTTTGTTACTTGTACTGGGGTATGTAATACGTTTTAATATAGAACAGGTCTCTCCCCAGTGATACCTCTGCAGAGAGGTGTTGTTAAAGCCCAGACCATTGAGTAAAAGTGTAAGGGCTTTAAAGCATAAGAGCATTTAATAATAATACTTTTCTGTTCTGGGGCTTTGGATCAATGGTTCCTGTCCATCAGAATTGATTCAGGCTCTGCCAGCATCTTTATTGAAGAGAATTTCACTGGACTTTTTAAAAGGCAGTCTCAGAGCATCTAGCAATTGAGGTCAGGATTGAACCTTTAGACGGGTTTGGCCCTTTCTGTTTCAGTTCTACAGATTGAGGTCTGAAGAGATGGAAATAGACCCGGCTTAGGTCTTAAACCCCTATAGACATAGGAAAATCTCACTGTGTTTTGCCTGAAGCTTTTAGTAAAGCATGTAGCAGAAGCAGCAGTAGGACTCAGATCTCTGAACTCTACATGTTCCACTTCATGCCACAGTCAGAAATTAGTTTTGTGAGTTTTCTTTGAAAACCACAGTATGCTGCTGAAATATGGGGTGTGCTTGTAAAACCAACTGAACTGCATTTCTCACCCTTGCAATATAATATAAGGCTCCCACACTGTGAAGCTATTAAGGCATTCAGCTTTTTTAGCTCTTTGGAAAAATATTAATGAAAATTAGGGAAAGATATTTTTTAAGCTGTGTAAAGATACATTAAGGAGACCTGTTTGTGGATCCCTTGTTTACTATCATGCATGCTAAAATATTATAGATGTGAATTTTAATAAGGAGTGGCTTTATTGCATGTGCTAAGCAACTACATTTGGAGATTAGTTCCTCTAAATCTCATTTACTGTAAGATATGATTCATCCTGTAAAATATGATTTGTTAAGTATGTCTTGATAAAGTGGATGGAACAAGATCTTTCTGGAGGCCAAAAAGATATTGATTTGTAATGTGTCAGTTGCAAAGAGTCAAAAAAGAGAGCTGAGGGGTACGTTTACTGATATATATTTTATATATACTTTACTTGCTATAACATCTGTTAACCAGATCCACCTGACACATCCTTATATTCTGTTGAATGCCTGTGGCAGAGCTTTCCTTTGGCCTTTTGAAAAAAGCAGCTTGTTAGTGAATGTTAGTTTGTACTGCAGTACCTGCCTACATTGCACTGTTTCCACATGCACATGTTATAAAAGAATTCGTTGTCTTCATCTGAAACAACTTGCAAAACCCCTAAGCTTTATTATTAAAATTTGGGTAGTTGGTTTCAAAAGTGTTTGCTTACACCTTTTCAGCAAAGATATTGATCAGCTATAAAAAGTGAACTCTTCCTTTGTGGAGACTTGTCATTGTGACTGAAAACCAACTTGTTCCCTTCTTGCAAACAGGCTTAAATAAGTTGAGAGAGGGGCTGTTGGGAGAGGGAAGGGAGAGCAGGGCTTGAGGTGGGCTTTCTGCTGTGAAAGGAGCACAGAAAAGGGGAGCAATTTACTTGGACCATGGGCAAGTGAGTCCAATGCTGTAGTTTTGCATCAGCATGATACGAATGCAGTGTTTACCACTATGGAAAAACTGTATATTTAGGAAGTGCAAAGCTGTTCAGTACTGCATGCCCAAATCCAACAAAATTCTTGGCTCTGACTGTGTGGCTAGCAGCTCCTTTCAGTATGTAATATGTGAATTCTTTCAGCAATGCTAAAATACTCCCTATGTGATGACAGTGTGTCTCACTCCTTTTCACTACCACCACCTGTCCATACTGTATTTTCCTATTTCTGTGTTGTCTTCCCTTGCTTATACTGAGTGCTATCTGTTAATGAACTACTTTAGGACAATGTCAAGATTACTAGAAATATGGCAGACCTTCCGTTTCCATTTGCAGACCTGTCTCGGAGGAATCAAGTCAATATATAGATTGTAATACTTATTCTTGTTGAAGTGAGTTTTCATCCAAACAGTGTAATGATTGAGCATGGAGTAAGTAATATTGGAATGACTAGCCACATGTAATTACTCTTCTAGTAAAAGCAAAAAACACTTTAGTGAAGACTAGTAGTTGTTATAATAATAAACAGTTAAATTGACCTCTTGTCTGGTGCCCACTTGATACCATTAAAAAGTATTGCTAATACATCATGTATTGATAAGTTGGTGTTCGTGTTCCTTGTGCACATAGTCATATTCTAGGTTTGTGCCGGGTACTTCATCCTTATCATAATCATTATGGTGTTATTACTATTATCATAAAGCACATCAGTTGCCAGTAGTAATACCTAAAAACCTCAGCAAGCTAGTGAGAGATGGTGTTAAAAGGGCTGGAGAGCAAAACTGAAGCACAGGGATTGAATGCCCTACCAAGTATTGGAGGTCTGTGTCACAGGTGGAGTGGGAAGGCTTCAGTCAACTTAATTTTTAGGGACTTAGTCCTTTTTGTTTCATCTGCAAAGTAGCCTACCATCTTTCCCTTCCTTCTTCTAGCAAAAGGTCAGATCTAATGCTCTCACTCAGCACATCAGGAGGCACATCGAGTTTTTCAAACTCTACAAGCTCAGCGTAGGAGGGCAGCTGTCAGTAAAGTAGCTGCAAATGTCTGATATTTAGTGATTCCACATCTGCATGGAGATGGCTTTAAATTATTCTCTAAATGAAAAAGTTTCAAAAAGTTTGCCTCTGTGCTCTTCAGACTCACAGACCTCCCACTGACTTCGGTGGGCACTGGATTGATCTAGGAAAGGAGAAGAAAAAGAACATTTGAATTTTGGAATAGACACTAGCTGAGCTGATAAATCCCAGTAGCTTTCTCATCGCCATGGCCATGTGGGTCCCTACCCCAGGGAACCATTCTGCCTTCTCATCCACTTTAGGGAAATTTCCATGCAGTATTGCACTGTGCCTCTGTCTTGGGCAGTCTTCATTCAGACCATGCACCTTCCAAAAACCCGTTGAAAAACATCAAAAAGGGCTATAATGAACAGCCTGATACAAAATAAACTATGGCATTCAGCAGCAGTGGGAGGCTATAACAAAACGTGTATTCGGTAGCAGTGTCCTACTACTCTTTTGCCTGGAAAGAAAAATAAATTTAAAAGCCACATTCTCAAGTGAAGCTGGCTTGGGTACATGGATTGGCAGGTAGCAACTAGCAGTGTGAAGTGACTTCTGGCCCTTCCTGGCTGCTTGCCTTGAGAGAGAAGGTGCCAGCCGTGCTCCCAGATGGAGGAGCAAGAGGGAGTCTAACATTGCAACACGTGAGGTTCTTTCCTAAATGCTGAGGCCTGACTGGCAGCTGATTCTCCAGCAAGGCTGGTGACAGCTTGAGGGAAGGGCATCTCACCTGTGCCATAGCAGCATAAACTACGTTGAGTCAAGCCTTGGCATGTATAACTCAACTGAATCAGGAAAGCAGAGCCCCTGCTCAAAGAAAGGGGGAAATGGAAGTAAATCCCAGGACGCAGTTCAGAAATGCTGCTGCAGATATTTTCCACAGCAGCAACAGAAATAAAAAAGGCAGCAAATACATGGGGGAGAAATACTTCAGTGGTGGTGCTTGCCCGAGCGGAAGCCTCTGCAGTTTTACAATGGTTGGCTGGGTTCTCAATTGGTGTAAACCCATCCAGTGCTTTTGATTTCCTTGTAGTTAAGTTGTTTTGCAGTGGCTGAGAATCTTGCTTACACATCTGAATCATGACTGAAGAGCGTGAGCCTCCGAGGGATTCGTATCAAAACCCGATGGTTAATTAGCATATGATGTTTAAAAGCAGATCTAGTTTAAGTCAACAGCGCTTCAATGCACTTTTCTAGATAGAGATTTGATCCTTGCTTCTAAGGAAGAAAAATGAGCTGGCAGGTCAGAGCTCAACCCAAGAGTAAAAAGTTGTAAAATAAACTAAAACCCATTAGATTATCCATTTCTCAGGGGTGTCAGCGAAGTTCTTAAGATTCTGATTTTCTGTGAAAATGTACACATTGACACATGCTTATTAATACATATGTTCATCATAAGGGTACATACCAGAACCAACCTGAAACCTTCTGAAGGCCCAGGAGTAATCCAATCGGGGAAGAGAAGCTGCCAAGTAATGTAGGTAATCATAGCAGAGAAGAATAGCAAATTGTGAAGCAAATACTTGAAACAACATTTTTTTTATGACTGAAATACATTTGCAACAGATTTGTGAAGAGAAAGATTTTTACATGTGTAGAAGGGAAAAAGATGCCTAGCTTCCACTAAAATCCCCATCTTCCCTGTAAAATACGTTCATTGATCCTTTTTGATAAAAAATTATATACTGATAGATATATGCAGGTAACCGAACCAAGTCATCTCATAAGGCTTTTAGTCACCAATACATATACAGTAATTGGCTGCACTGAAAGTCTGTGTTGCAAGTACAAGACCGTAGTTTGTTGTGTAATGAACTTTGTTTCTTCTCTCACAATGCCAAAAACTGTTGCCATGAACACTACAAAGTGCTGATTTACTTGCTGTCAAGTCATTCTGGTTATTTACTATCCTGAAATCCTTGCCTCTTCATCCCTTCCCTTTGCATACAAAGGGAGAAAACTGGCATAGTGGGAGTGTTGTTTTCTTACCCGAAAGAGGTGAGGGCTGTGCAAGTAAAACACTGATTTCCACAAGCAGCCATCAGAGAAATCTGCACAAACGGTGTGTGGCAGCAAAAGCCCATTGCCAGGACTCCCCTTCAGTGACAAGGTGGAGGAGCCACAATCTTCAGGGTTGCTTGGAGTGGATACGTAGCATATTTTGGAGGCAGTGTGGTTTTGGTTCTAGCTGACGTCAAAGGTGCTGGGCCTGCTGTTATACTGTACAGGGACTAGCTGTATTTGCTGGCCTGCCTGTGACCTCTGCCCAGTGTGGTGTGACAGAGAACACCTCTTCCAGTCCCAGTTTGATCAGGTGGTGGTCCTGGCTTCCCTTGCTGCTTCATGGGGGCAAACTAGTCTGGGAAAGTCCCAAGTCCTCTTCTGTTCCAGCCCTCTTGCAAGGGGGGTGTCCTGATGATGGACGTGAAGTGCAGGTGCAGTTGCTGTTATATAGGTGCTTTTCCCCCAGGATCTTTTCTTTCCTTCGCAGTCACAGTTGTAAAGCCCTTAGGGCTGTCTTGTTGGTGCGATGCTTTCATGACAGCTCAGACTGTTATGACAGTAGCACTGCCTGCCTGTTCCAGAGTTTCCCCCTTGAAAGATCCTTATTTAAAATCCTAACCATCAAGCAGTCTACTTAGCTAATTGTCAGAGCTTGTCATGCCAGGTAATTAATTTTCGGACAGCATTCAGATGCCTCTTCAAGAGTATGTAAGGCTATGTGTGGAATTGCATATCTTCTGCCCTGTTACTGGAAGAATTGACTCACACTTCTTGCTAATTCAAACAGAGCTGCAGGCATCATCGCTGTAGGTTTGGTGGAAGATTTAAGATTGGGAGCTTCTGTAACCGGAACCCACCGAAAAATCCTAGCTAACCTTGCTGCTAGTGCAGGGCTTTGCTCACAACTGGCTGGGGATGACCAAGGGGACTCTTTTAGTCTCCTCAACCTGCTGTTAGGACCTTGCTTATCATAGTTTAATAACTCTATCCTGGAAGCGCTGGCAGGAGAACAAGCACTGGTCACATCAGGGTCTCTGTGTCTGATAGGAAGGATAAAGCTTTCAGCATCATAGATTTGAGAGCACCATGCTGCTTACTACTTCTGATGCACACACACAGTTGTTCAGGTAAACAAACTCCTTGCACCTTAGTGTTCGTGCATTGCAAAGACCAGTCTGTCCCTCCCCCTGGCTGAGTGAGGTGGGAATAAGCCCCAGAGCTTCACTGATCTTGTGAAAAATAAAAAGTACCGTACATACAGCATTTTTTTTTTCCTGGGAAAAATGCCAATATGCTGCTTCTAATTTTGAGGCATTGCTATCCTGAGCGCAGTCTATTGAATTTTGGGGATGTTTTGTTTCTAAAGCCATGTTATAGAAATTAATGTCAACATGGAAGGTGTTATTTTGTTTAGAGAGTAATAACCAAAAATCATCTTTGAGGTCCTCTAAATGCTCAAACATTATTGCAGCGGAATGTTTTGCTTTTAAACTCCATGTGCAGCACCTATGCTGTCCTGATTCATCTCAAGATTTTCAATAGCATCCTAGTGGAGGCAGAATAAAGCACGGCTCTAACTGGAGCCTCTCTTCTGTCAGAGCTCAGCATGGTCAAAAATAAGCTTAAATCATGGCAAAGTTGTTGTTAGTGTTGCCAATTCCTTTGAGCTGCTCTCAAACTGGGAGGAAATAGTCCTATTACACAAAAAAGTCTTAATCTGCTTTTGTGGTACTTCAAGAAGTGTAGACAAGCAGGGATCCAGGACTAAAATGTTTCTGTTAGAGGAATGGAGTCTCCATTCCTCTGAGTCCTTGTGCGGATAAAACAAGATTAAAGCATGCCAGAATTAAACTAGTAAAACCTTGTAGTGGCTTCTAAACCCAGCCATTTGTGTTTGTCATGCACATCTATTACTAAATACCAGCTCCTGTGCCCATAGCTGTATGTTTCTCCATAGACCCTTTCAGGACTCAGGTCGCCCAGGTGAGATGATATATTATGTGAGCTATATATTATGATCATCACTTCTGGTGACAAGAGCTGTCTGTCTTGAAATTTCATCATCTTTGTCTGAAGGAAGCAACCTTCTTTCTCTTGATAGGTCTCCAGAGACCTCTGATTGACCACATTTCAGAAATGCCCGGTGACACTTAGAGTTTCTTTTTTTGCTTTTGATTTGTTTTAAGAGAGCACCTAGAAGCGCAGTTCATCTTCCTTTATGATAAGTAAAAAGGAAGACAGAAGCAGGCTGTGCCATGGAAAGTACAAAATGTGGATATGGAACATCGAGGACAAAAATGCTCTTCTCTAGGGCCACAGAGAGGTTTACAGCTGTGCCATATAATTACAGGTGGAGTCTGCCAGAGGGCTGGCTGAATTTCTGCAGTACCTCCCACTGATAGAAGATTCCTGGTCTACCAGCCATGGCCTGTTCTTGTTCCCAGTGGGCAGTGTGCTTCCCCTGACCCTCACTGTTTTATCAATCCCCAGCCAGTTTTCTGTGCCATTTGTGCTTCTCCACCACTTCTCAGGAGCTTGGAGCATTATGGCTTCGCATACTATTTTAACTGACTGTTTAGTAAAAGCCTTAACATGTTGAAAAGTTGGGGTGCAAATAGCATGTGAGCTCTGTATGGTGATGATAGGTGGAGCCGGTTGATCTTGACATAAGCTCTTTGACAAGGTGGGTAAATCCTGCCCGCTGTTTGGCGAGAACAGAGGGAAACCTGCAAGTTGGTATTTCCCTGCTGGGGACAGCAGCCATGAGGGAACGTTGCCAGGTTGAGCTCAAACCAGTTATCTTATTATTGAGAACCACTGGGACTCCAGGAAGAAAAGAGGATGCTTTTGAAGTCAAGTCTGTCTGTTTATAAGCTTCAGTAAGCAACAGAGACCAGACTGTCCCAAGGGTTGGGGAAAGGGGAACCTCTTGTGTAATTCCTCTGATCTGCAGGTTTTGTTATGTGGATTTTGTGATTTGTAGTTAGGATTAAACAGACCAAATACGTTTTAAGTATGGATTTCATTCTGCTGATTGTGTCATCGTCCACAGATGTAGAGCCAGCCAGTGTGCAGCAGACCCTTCATCAGCTAATTAACTTGAGTTGTCAAGCTGCAATCAGTGAGCTGCTCTCGTACTAAAATAATAATGATAAATTCCTCTCATCTGAAGCAGTCAGCTTCCAGCTGCATGAGGCATGAGTTTGCATGATCTGTAACTTACTCTGTGAAGAAAAATCAGATTTGCACCTCTGTCTTGCCAAAGCCAACTTTGGCTAGGTTCCTTTTCTAGCAGAGTTTGCTGTTGTAGGAGCAGCAAAGGCCAGATTATGCCAAGACTCATAATGGGGCTAACAGCAGCCACCGGCCTGCTCGATGCAGTGGTGTGAGTCCTGCTTGTTTCACAAGGAGTAGAGAATGTGTGCCCTCTGTGTGCCAAGCTAGGGGAGTTTCACACTGCTAGAGCTCATGCCTTTCTAGTTTCAGTTGTTTATTGATAAGCTGATGTTTATTGGTTTCTTTTGGGTTGCATTTTTAAAAATTTGTCTGAAAGGGGTGTGTTTCCATTTAAATTCTTCCTGTGGTTATTTTGTGAGGCAGGAAAGGTGCTGCATATTTCACTATAGGCCAGGGTCTAATACCTGGCTGAATAAACAAGTGTCCAGAATGTCTTTGGGACTACTTGTTGGACCCACAGAGCTGGCAGGCCAGCAGGGAGCTCTCACATGCTCTGGTGAGGATGTCAGCTCTTCTCTCCTCTCTCAGTTCTTGAAGCTTTAATGCCCTGTTATATATATCCTGTCAGAATACTGATTCTGTCTTAAACAGCTCAGTAAAGAAATCTCACTCCACAATGGTGAAGGGAATCCTGGATTCAGCCCTCCTGCATCTTACATTAAAAAAGAAATTAATACATATTGGTTATCTGGACCAATTTGTAGCAATCCTGCTCATAACAGTGTCCAGGCATCAGCTCGGGCTTCAAACGTGGTATGCTGTTTGAGCCAGGCAGTGAGTATAATGATCTTCTGGGTTTTTTTTCACTTTTTTGCTCTTGCAAATACATTCAGCATCTTGATTCTTGGCATGTGCAAAGCAGCAGAGGTACGATTTTGGCTTTGTAGTGTCTGACCCCTATAGGATTTGGTAGAATTGTATTACAGTATGTTTAGCTTTTTTATTTCCAAGTAAAGTGAAAGCAAACAAAAATGATTGTTTGCTTTATCCAGACAGACTCTGACCAAGGAATTTGTGTAGTTTTCTAAGAAAGAATAACTGGCTTTTACTGTAATGAATCTCTTTGCACAGTGTAAACATAACAAATAGAAATTAAAAGTACAGTTTACCCTACAGCATAGGTTTGGGAGACACTTATAAAAGGCTATAAAGCATCTTAATTAAAGTTTTATAGGCTTATAATTATGCATTATTTGAGAGAAATGTCATTAGCAATACTAGAGCTATACAGAAACTTATTATGGTCTTCAGGTACCTGGAAACGTATAAAGTAGAGATGCTTCTAAGCAGGCTTCCCTTTCCCATCAAATAAGAAATCCTGTCTAAAGGCAAAAATGCAGAATACAGAAATCAGGAGGGCTGATTTTTCTTTCTGCATTCCCTGCCATCTCTGAAAACAATTATAGAACAGATACCCTTTTTTTGTGGAAACCCTTCTAATTGCTTTTCGGTTGGATTTTTGATCCGGTGCAGAAATCATTTTTTATAACACAGTAAATAACCTGTTTGGAGGTCAGACTGCAGAAGAGGTTGACCTTGCATTTTTAGCAGTTTAATGTATGCTAGGGCTTATATTTAGCAGGATTAAATTTTGTAAAGGTCCTGTGCCAAGTGCTTCTTACAGAACAGGAATAGTTGAAAGCCTAGTGTGAACCAATAGGAAACACTAAGCACACTTAGGTGAAATTTAGGCACAAGTTTGGTTTTGATTAAATCCGGAGTCTTAGCCAGTGTGCAAAATGGGTGATAACTTTAAAGACTTAACAGAAACTTTGGAAGTACCTTTTTAATAAGAGCATCTAAATTCAGGCACTGATTGTCTGTCATTCTTTATCATTAAAGCTCTAAGTTATGCTCTTATTTCTATCCAAACAAAGCCCCACAATTAAAGTTTAATAGTGATAAGCACCTTAATAACTAGGGATGGGTTTCTCCTTTTTTTTACTTCCTTTTAGACAACTTGAATTTGCTGAATTAGGGCCTCGGTGTTATCTTTGGTAACTGAGTTTAGCTGTGTTTTGCAAAAAGGGTATCACACCTGTGCTGTCTTAAAATACAAGTGCTTCTTTCTACTCTATAGATGTACCCTTCCTTAGGAAAATTAGCTTATTTACAGATTTTAATAGCGAAACATAAAAAGAGCCAGACTGTGGTGATGTGAGCAAGTAAATACAGATATATGGTTTCCAGTGCCAATGACACCTTTTCTTCCAAAAGGCCATTTTATTTCAAGCATTATCGCTAGTACACTCGCTAATATGTATTTAGGAGTGTAAATCCTAGGCTGTCATTTTGAATTGTTTACCTGTATGTATTATCTGTTCAAAAATATGTATTTGAAAGTATGTCTGCTGGTAGCACTCTGACTGTTCACTGTTATGAGTGCTCAGAATGGCAAAGCACAAAGCCAAAGCTTGTGCTCCTAACAAGATATTTTTGTTGTTGTTGTTACATCAGAAGCTCCTCTCTTTTTGCTTGAATGCTTACAGAGATGTCTGGGGTAAGAGATCCACTGCTGTTTACTTTTACTGTGTGGGACGATATAAGCCCTGTGATTCCTTACAACATCAGGAAAAAGAACAACAACTGATAATATATAAAAATATATATTGCCAGTTACATTTTCTATGTACAGGTCCATTCTATTTTAATATAAATATTTAATCTTCACCTAGTGTTTTTATTTATTATTCCCTTTCAAATACTCTTAAATTTGCTGCAGGCTCTTTAATACTTCAGTTTTAATTTTAAGCTCTCTCCAGCACAGCTTGCTTTGTAAAAAGTGCTCTCAGTTAAAGTTACAGAACTTCCCTGTCATAAAAAATAATGTCCACTTGCTTATTCCAAGAAGTTGTTATCTTTCAAGATGAAAAGGACATCTACTGCTCCCTTAGGGGTTTTATTTACAGTCCTTTTTTGGAAAATGAAGTATATTTATCTTTAAGCTAGGATTTTGGAAAGAGGCTAAGGGAGCTAAGAACAAATTGAGGTCTTCTGGCTATGAAGAGGAAGACACCAACCCAGCAGTGCAGCAGCACAGATCACTTTTCCAGCTTGCCCTGGGGTCTTGGCGTACTTGCTCACATCTATTGACTGACTTGCTGGTAAGGAGGGCTCCTTACCCCGTTTCAAACCACCTGAACTAACTTTGTTTGTTTTGGCTGAAGGCACCTCCCAGCCAGCTCCATGGGTAGATCTGTAAAGCAGTAACCTCAAAGATGTGTTGCTCACACAGTGATTCTTTCCACTACAGCAGCTCTATACAGAGTCCAGCTTGATCTGCAGCCTCTTAAATGCTGCATTTCTCCTGCTTATGTACAATCCCACTCGCGAAAGCATTTAAGTATGTTCTTACTATTTAAGTACACGAATATCTCAGTGCAGTGGAAACTGTCGAGTAGTCTCTGAAATGGGCTCCCTGTGACCCAATTCTCAAAACTGCTGAGCACTCAGACCCCTGGGGGTCAATGAACCTTTCTGGGCCTTCATTGCTTTGGAAATGGAGCTGAAACGCAGTTAAATGAACTTTGCCTCATGCTCATCTGCTTGCAAAAGGCTAGCCTTGTTTTTGAGGGTGCAAAATAAGAAAATAATCCATTTTGAATATTCAAGGAAAAAAAATCTGTGAAGAAGTTAAAAGGCAGATGCTAGTTAGGGAACATTAATGAATCTTTGAGTTTTTGTAAGTCATTGTTTTGTTTTGTTTGCTTCTGCTTTAAAATACCTGCTTTCACAAACCATCAGAACTGCATAGTTTAAAGACGTTCACATCTGATTGATTGCTTTATACTTGACAGAAAGATCCTGAGTATCACGTGTATGTTTGAAGTGGTATTTCTTTGAACATCAGCTGATCTCTCAGGTTAGAGAAAACAACCTGATTTTAAGAAAAATAGCACATAAATTGCATTCGTGCTACTAAGACCTGCTGACACTGCAAAGACAGGTCTTGACAAAGATTTTCTTCGGGTCACAACTCATCTTGTATGGGGTGTCAGGTGAATTCTTTATTTCTGTTCTTTCATTCTTTATTGCTGAGGGCATTGGCAGAGGTACAGGAGTTCAATGGCTGGCACTTCTTTTCTTTTACCTGCAGCAATAATCCCCTCTGTCCAGGGTTTGAATATGCAGAATTTGACAGGGAAACAGAAAATCTCTTAGCTTAATTTTTTTATCATAGGACAAAAGAAATCATTGGCAAAGGATAGGACGACAAAAGCCCAGAAAGCACAAAAGGCAATGGAGCTCTGTTGTGCACAGGGTTTTGGGGCCTAAATAAGTTTTTATAGAGATTTTTTTTCTGTTTGGTTGGACTTGGCACCAGCTCTTTGCATGCACGTACACTCTTATTGCTGTTTGAACATGCAGATTCACAAATATGGGTGCAGGAAATGCCGTCAGTGTGAGCAGTGCATGTACCAATACCAGTGTGTCTGAATACTCTGTTCAGTTTTGGGTTCCTCACTACAGGAAAGACATTGAGGTGCTGGAGTGTGTCCAAAAAGGAACAACAAAGTTGGTGAGGGGTCTAGAGAACAAGTCTTACTGGGAGGCCATTGCCACAAAAAAGACTTTGAGATGCCAGTGTGAGTCCAGAGAAGGGCAACGAAGCTAGTGAGGCATCTGGAGCATAAGCCTTATGAGGAGAGGCTGAGGGAGCTGGGTTTGTTCAGCCTAGAGAAAAGGAAGCTGAGTGGAGACTTTATCACTCTCCACAACTACCTGAAAGGAGGGTGTAGAGAGGAAGGGGTCAAACTCTTCTCCCAAGTCACAGGTGATAGGACAAGAAGAAATGGCCTCAAGCTGTACCAGGAGAGGTTCAGATTGGGTATCAGGAATAATTTTTACACTGAAAGGATTATTAAGCATTGGAATGGGCTACCCAGGGAGGTGGTTGAGGCAACATCCATGAAGGTATTCCAAAGATGGGTTGACATAGTG
This sequence comes from Thinocorus orbignyianus, assembly GCA_013400375.1. Classification (NCBI taxonomy): domain Eukaryota; kingdom Metazoa; phylum Chordata; class Aves; order Ciconiiformes; family Thinocoridae; genus Thinocorus; species Thinocorus orbignyianus. Next base: position 172,307 of record VXBW01006924.1, read on the forward strand.
CCTAGTGACGTGGTTTAATGATGAGTTGTTGATTTTTATCAGAGTTAGGTTGGTGGTTGACTAGATTATTTTAAAAGTTCCCTTCCACCCGAGACAATTCTATGTTTCTATGAACTGGCATATTTTAGCTTGGAGAAAAGGAGGCTGAGGGAGGAGACCTTATCACTTCCTACAATTACATGAAGGCAAGTTGTTGCAAGGTGGGTATTGATCGCTTTTCCTAAGTAGAAGGGTTATCATGCATTGGAACAGGCTGCCCAGGGAAGCGGTTGATTCAGCATCTCTGAAAGTATTTAAAAAGCATGTAGATATAGTGCTGAGAGACATGGTTTAGAGGTAATTTGGCAGTGCTAGGTGAACGGTTAGACTTGATGATCTGAAAGGTCTCTCCTAACCATCACTACTCTATGATTCTAGTCTTTGAATGCACAGACAGAGGTGATGAAAACCGTTATGCAGATGAGAGCACATAAAAAGCCGTGAGGTTTCTGCAAAAGTAACTTGTGCACAGGCTTAAATAAAGAGCATTGCAAATCATACCCAAAATATTTTCTCTGTCTATGATTGTTATTTCCATAGCAACTAATTATGCCATAAACCAAAGATCATGACTTCAGGTGGCATGTGAGCAGAAGGAGATGAGCTATTAAGTATTGAAGACCCTTTTTTTTCATGCAAATTTCTTATTTATGAAGGAAAAAAAAATACAGGAAATGAAAAAAACCTACCCTGAAGTCTGATATATAAGTGAAATTACTTCTGACTGGATTATTTTTTCAACATTTTGTTGGAGGCATTGGTGAATCTTTAAAGGAGTTGCAGGTACAACTGTGAATACCGGAAGATCTTTTATTAGCTGTGGAAATCTCTAGAACACCTGACTTTCTCCTGTCTGTGCAGTTCAAGGCTCAACCACTTTCCAGCAAATATAGCCTTTTACAGATACTTAAATTGCTAATGAATGAGGAAGGACCCTGGTAATGATAGGGAAGGTATGGGATTTTCTTATATATGCAGTAAGTTTGAGGTTTCAGTGAAACATGCTGTTCTCTGTTTGACTTGTTAAAAAAATACTGCTATTTCTTTCTGCAATAGGTTGTTGGGAGATCCTCAGCTTACAGCCCTGTGGTAATACTCATTATGCTGAAGGACCTGCTGCCCAGAGTAGGACTGATATTTGTTTGGTTTACCTGTTGCTTATGGTTCAAGAACTGGCTCTATGGCTCCAAGTCTGACCGACTTGCACCTCTCTTAAAGCCTTTGGCAATGTGTGACAGCACAGGCTCTTTACACCAGAAGAAGTTTTAGAAGAGAGCAGGGTTCAGCGAGGACACCCTTTGGTTGCTGCTTCTTTGCTCATTCTGGGCTGTCAGAAAGGGGGTTGACACACAGGTACACTGCCACCAGATTTCTCCATTGCTTACACTGTGGATGGTGATACAGAGAGGTAACTGTACAGCGCTAGATCAATGCATAGGACCCACAGTCATGTTCATAGAATCATGAAATGGTTCCGGTTGGAAAAGACCTTGAAAAGTCATCTAGTTTAACCCACCTGCAATGAGCAGGGACATCTTCAACTAGAGCAGGTTGCTTAGAGCCCTGTCCAATCTGACCTTCAATGTTTCTAGGGGTGGGGCATGGGGCATGTACACCCTCTCTGGGTAACCTCTTCTAGTATTTCACTACCCTCATCGTAAAAAACTTCTTTCTTACATCTAGTCTGAATCTACCTTCTTTTAGCTTAAAATCATTACCCCTTGTCCTGTTGTAACAGGCTCTGCTAAAATGTCTGTCCCCATCTTTCTTATAAACCCCTTTCAAGTACTGAAAGGCTGAAATAAGGCCTTCCTGGAGCCTTCTCTTTTCCATGCTGAACAACCTCAACTCTCTCAGCCTGTCCTCATAGGAGAGTTGTTTCATCCTTCTGACCATTTTTGTGACCCTCCTCTGGACTTGCTCTTTACACATCCATGTCTTTCCATGTCTGTGCTGAAAACTCCAGAACTGGATGAGGTACTCCAGGCAGGATCCCACCAGAGCACAGAAGAGGGACAGAATCACCTTCTCAACCTGCTGGCCACTCTTCTTTTGATGCAGCCCAGGATAGAGTTGGTCTTCTGGGCTGCGAGTGCACAGCCAGCTCCTGTCCAATTGTTCATCCACCAGTACCCCCAAGTCCTTCTTGGCAGGTCTGTTTTCAATCCCTTTGTCCCTGCACGTTTATTGATACCGGGGATTGCACCAAACCAGGTGCAGGACTTTGCACTTCCCAAGCTTGTCCATGTTCCTCTGGACGGCATCTCATCCCTCAGACATGTCAACAGCATTGCTCAGCTTGGTGCCACCTGCAAATTTGCTGAGGGTGTGCTCAGTCCCATGTCTTTGTCATTGATGAAGATATTAAACCGTACTGGCCTGGGCTAAGCAAAGACTACAGCCCTACGGTAGCGTGAGGCTGCCAGGTTAAAAATCATATTCTCAGTCCTTTGCCTTGTGCTTTGAGTCATTTATATCCATGCAAAATGAATTTAGAAAACCAAAGAAATTGAAGACTCCAACACAAATATTTTTTTTCCTCCTAAGCCAAAACAGCCAGCTTGGCTCTGAACTTTGATTCACCCTTTAGTCAGAAGAGGTAATGTTTCTTAGTCCTCAGAAGAGGAACATTTTTTTTAACCTAGCTTACATCTCTGAATCAAACAACTCCAAAACCTAGCTGCAAGGAGTGCACTGGAGGATACAGAAGGGATTGTTTGCTAGGCACATTGCTGAAGGGCACAGGCAGTGCCAAACAATTTTTGTAATGCTTTTATGTGGTGATCTCTTTACGTGCATGAAATTAAAAAGTTAACCATTTGGAGTGTATTGATAATTTATCACCTGTAGCTGAGTGTAATGCTGTGGTGAAAAGCAAAGTTAATAATCCACAAAAAGCTCCTGTTCTTGCAGTAATATTTAATCTTAGACATTTTGATCCCTGTGTAAGAAAAATTTAGATACCAAAAAAATTCCTAGATACCCCTAGCTGAAACTACTGGGAAAGACTGTCATCCCTCATGTACGTGCCTTTGCACACACCCCTGTTGCAGAACAGGAGCAGTTGTCTCATACGCTGTATTTATACAGTATATTTCATTAATAGCTTCTAGTAGGATTTTTTAAACATTATTTTATTTTGTGGATCGCTACTCACAAACACACTACTGAGGTTAATGCAAGGAGGGTTATTTCATTAGAAGGATGGAGCAGGTATGCAGGATTTTGAATACAGTGACAAGAGGCATTTTTAGAGGGAAAGCCAGTGCCACCATTAAAGGACTAATGAGACTGAATTAATGAGGTGGTGCATTAGTGGCTACATTTTGTTTGACCTAAAGGGGCTGGTGTTTTGTGATGATGGAGCAAGAAGAGAAATCAGTGTTCAAAATGGGTAAAAAGAAGGCCTGATCCAAAGCAATATTAGAAGGCCTTTTGGGTTCAGTTGATGGTTCCATTGGGTCCAGAGGCATCGCACACACTGAGGCATGAAGAGAGGAAGCCGTGGATATGGAACAGGGAAAGAAGCAGCCGGGTCTGGAAAAATGCAGTGCACTGAAGGAGGAGCCAAAGGCAAGCAGGGGATCGAAGAGGCCCAAAAGCAGCTCCCACCCAAACTGTGGGAACAGGCCAGGTTCTTTAGGGATCCTCAGTAGAATGTTTTGCCACATTCGCCATCACTTGAGCTCAGAGCACGCACACAAAGCTCGCTCAGGCCTTAGCAATGGTGGTGTCATGGGGATCTTGGACCAGCAGCACTGCCCAGCCTCAACCCTAGCTGTGACTCCCTGCAGCTGCTGAAGCCTGTAAAGGGGAGTGGGGCTGTGACAGCTCACCCATGGGTAATGGCCACCTGCCCTGCAAGGTGGTGGAGTGGGGACTGAGACTGCCGGTCACAGCAACAACACAAGAACAAACAAGGGGACGGGGAGTAGATTTGGCCAAGGGAGGTAGGAGCATGGTGCGGGGCCTGTGGTGAATGCAAGTGCAGGGTGCAGTGGCACGTGGGAAGTGTGGGCAGCTGAACAAGTAGGTGTGTGTCCTTAGGTGATAGCTAACACCTTGAAGGAGGCTGTTTTGAGAAAGGGTAATGTGATCAACAGATCTACAGCTGATGCACAAGCATTTTAGTTTCTGTCTCTTGCCTGGAGATCATCTGACATTGTAGGAGGGCTGCCTCTCCTTTGTCAAGCCAGGAGTTTAGGTTGGAGACATGGGAGGGTTACCAGCTCTCCACTCAAAGCGGCAGGGACAGTTGTCACAACCTAAATGGTAGTGTGCCACCAGAATCAATACAGATTGAACCTCTGCTGGCGAGACTGCACAGTGCTTGATTTCTTGTGTAGGAGAATCAATATGAATTGGCTACAGAATGGGAACATATAGATGCAGCTGGGGAGAGAAAAAGTAGATGGAAAGCTGAGGTGAACGGAGGTGATCAGTCATTAACAAAAAGATCTGTGGAGGCTGTAATTTGCCTGCCTCTTGGGTCACCCTCATGAACATAATGGCCCAGCGACACAATGCTTCTGAGGTTTATTCTTCTTGGTTCATCTAAGTATTACTTTATATAACAGCTTAAATGTTGACATGGATCCTAGCACATCCCTGGTCCTTTCATCCAGTTTCCACCAGGGATGGGCAAAGGTAGAGTACATCAGCCCTTCCCCTTTTATTCCTTTTCCCCAGTTCCCATGGAGGGTCTTACTCCTTCATCCAAGCACATTATCCAGGCTGTCGTTAGCCTGCTGGTGCAATCTAGCTGTCTCAAGGATTTCCCATTTAGGCTAGTGACTCTTAACTGGGTTTCCTAGCATGGAAGATTTAATAAAAGAATTATTCTGGAGCTGTATAATGCCTGTATCCCTAATGACTCTGTTTCTAATTAGCTGCTAATATTGGCATGAGAAAGAAGAACAGTGATGACTTGAGAGCTAAATTTTACACTGAAATGGCTTTGGAAAGGTGTCATTTCAATAAGGTGTGCTAAGGGCTCATGGTGAAAGGAGGAGTACCCTTTATTGCAAAGGTCGTGTGGGACCTCTGCCTTCCTCATGCATTTTTCTGCATCTATCTGAAATATCCCCACTGTGCATCAACATTTACTGGTTTTTATTTAAAAGCAGGATTTAGAAACTCTTGCTTCTACCTCAGATCTTGGCTTTGTTAATTATTCCCATCCATATTAAGGGCTGAATTCTCTTGGGAATTCATGATTTCTTGCCCTAAGGAAAGGTGAAAGCAAATGATTTCTGCCCCTTTGCTTATCCAGATAGCAGTGAGCGAGCTGCTTTTGAGCCTTCAGATGTCTAATTTACAGTAAATATGCCAAATTGGCCTCTGTTACATGCTTGCAATACTGTGGGCACCCTTGTTAAATAATGATTATCTGACCTGACACTCTTGCATCATAATCTGTATACGGAGCTGTACCCAGGTTTTCTTTTTACCATTTAATATGGAGCTTTGTGCATAGACATTACTGTATAGTGACAGGGGACACAGATAACATTTGAATCACCTTTGGATTTCTATTGCCAAACTGGTCTAGTAATTACATGGACAAGGAGGAAGATTGGTGGCATAACTGTTTGGTGCCATCGGAAAAATAGATGGTGTATTGGAAACCTGGACCGAGAACAGATCTGTTTGCATGGGGCCATCTTTATGTCTTAGAAAGGTCTCCTTTCTGGGGATGCAGTTTATACTGTGCAGAAAAGGGAGCGAGAAGAGCAGAAGAGCTCTATTGTGGCTATGAAGCATCTCTATTGTTAGAGGTAGGGAAGTTAAAAAGTGAAAAAGTTGTAAGTCATCCAAAGTTGTTGAAACAGATGGCTCAGGAGTTATTACCCCTTGTTCTGTGCTAAAGTGCTTTTTCTCTATAGGTTGCACCAGGTATGCCCAGTGTATAGTTTGCAGAGGAAATGAGGGGAAATAATTAGACTCTAGCTTTGCAGTTTGTACATTAACAGAATTAGAGGGTGTTTTGCAAGGGTGAACTGCTCAGGCTATGTGCAAAACCAGCTCATTTTACTTTTACTAATTTGTTCCTAATTAATTAGTGCCTATGTCTGTTCATTTGTGCTGAGACTGGCAAGATGCTTTGTGGAAGAAACCTGTTTTCATCTTGATTAATTCTGATTTGGGGCAAGCCTTTTTTTTTTATAAAAAAAAATTAGCCAGCCATCTTCTCACTTAGCTCCAGGAGCTTACAGTGAAAATCCTAAGGCAGACAGAGGACGGGAGAAGGGAGGCAGAGACAGGCTGTCACATTTTACAGGAGGTGGCACATATGGAAATGAAGTGAGTTACCTGCACAGGGAATTTAGGGCAAAGATGGCAAATGACTCCTGCTTTCCTGAGTGTTAATACTGTAATCACCACAGATTCAGTCAGATTTTTCCTTTCTGAAAAAAGTTGTGTGTGGCAGATTTTCAACTCTCTAGTGCCTGTGGGAGTAGGCGGCAGATTTTAGGGAAGTGCTCCCCTGTGTATGGGGTATGATGCCACTCAGAGTAACCTGACAGGGGGAGATAGGCTGCTAGAGAAGCAAATGAGCCGGCCGCGCGTTTTGCTGAGTGATGCTTTTGTGGGACCGAGTAAATGATGAAAATCCTGGTGATGCATCTGCAGCGGAACAGACAAGCCCTCCGGCAAGGCAAGCACGGCCTGCCCTGACCCCATTCCCCCCAAGAGCATCCTAAAGGCTTAGGCGCAGGATATTTTTTACAACAGTTACTTATTCTCCTTTCTTTCGGGCAGCCCTTTTTAAGCCAACCGCACGCCANCCGCACCGAGAGGGGGGCGCGGGGATCCCTGAAGTCAGCCGAGCGTCTCGGGGCAGGGCGATGAGGCGGAGGGGAAAGGGCCGCGGGAGCTGCTGGGCTTTTGGATAATTGCTGTCTCGCCTTCGGGTCTGGTGCAGCGGCACTCTCTTGGCTGTGTGTGGCATGTGGAGCTGGGATTTTATATGGCATTTGCGATCCGAGCGAGATCGTGCTCCCTTTATTTTAAATTCCTTGCTTTGGGTACAGTATATCTCTCTCTGTCTTCTCTGGTAGCGGGGTGGGCCGGGAGGGACGATCGTGACACCAGAGGGAATGTTTACTTGTGCAGAAGTCTTTCTCATGTGGAAACACGCTGCTCCCTAACTCCTGGCTAGGCAGACTACACTTCGCCAACTTTGCTGCCGTACAGCACGCGTAACTCCTTGGCAGGATGGCAGACAAAAGAACAGCTGGTGCAAAGCAATAGGGGATTCGTAGCAAGGAGGAGGAAAGAAAATCACAACCCTTTCACCCGCACCATTGGCATCCGCCGATTGTCACAGCAGCGGTTGGGACGGGACAAGCTGAAGCCACCATGCGCAGGTCTAGCACCGATGAGTCGACCTATCACCGGAGCCCTTCCCTGGACAGCAAGGATTACAGTTTCCCAAATGGCGCCTTTCGTCGCTACAGCAGCATGTATGGCGGCCAGTTTGGGACTGCCAGCAACTCTTTTTTTGGATTTCACACCAACCCGGGCCCTAAGGCCACCAAGGCTAAGTACACGTCCCCCAAGGGAAACAAGTACGTTGTCTTTTACCTGGATCTCTCATTTATTTTTCTCCTAGAACTGAAGAGGTGCAGCATGGCTCACAACTGCCTGCAGTGTATCAAGTACCTAATGTTTGTCTTCAACCTTCTCTTCTGGGTGAGTACGTTTGATCTGTGAGATGGTTGCGTTTGTGTCTGCTTACTAAGATGGAAGGTGAACTTGTTGATGCTTTTGAACTTAGAAGTTTAAACTTGGAAGTTGACCAAAGTGATGCCTAGGCTCGCTTTTCTGTGGCCTCATTACTTTCTGTGGACAACCTGTGGAGGGTTTCCTTCACCCTTTCATTTCCTGACCTTCAGCTGTGTTTCAAAACCATGATACAAGGCAAAAGAATGTGTTTATAGAGACCAGTTGCATGAATGCCCTCCTCACTTTGTTCCAGTGAGTGCTATACACTCCTTTTGTTGCCCTGGTCTTTCGTTCTTGTGTGTGGTTGCCTCGAAAGTCGTCTGCAGTCTTAGAGAAATCAGTGAGGCTATTCATGATTTTACAGTTGAGTACATGCTTACATCCATTGCTGTATGGTGGATGGACTCTTGGTACATCGCAACATTAAAGCCTGTATCAGAAATTTCACGGTGATCATCCTCTGTCCCAGTTAGTGATGAGTTCTAGCATTGCCACTTTTCCTGAAGTTGTGTCTCTGAAGAGTGGAGGGAGACGAGAGCCTTCCTCACTTCTTCTAGGACTGCTACTCTGTGGCAAGAGCTTATCAAATCACTGCAAGGCATGTGTGTGGCAGCAGGACACCGTGATGGGACACACGGGTGTGCATCTTCACATTATCTTTCTAATAAATGAACTGGCTGTCAACAGCAGGGTGGCTGGGCATTTCACTGCCATGAAATGGAGCATAGGCTGTAGATGGAGACTAAAGCTCTGTGGGGGGTTCACGTTACAAGTGCTGTTTGTCCTGTAAAAAAGAGAGTAGCATAATTACTAGGAGAGGGGAGGAAGTGATTTCTAGTTCAAAGTCTCCCATCCACATTCATATGTGGGAGGTTCCGTTGTGGGGTCCTCAGGAGATGCCTTTAAATGCCTTGTTCTTCCAGGCTGGTTTATTAACATGCTGAGGGAAATAGGGGGTATTGTGAATTGACACCAGTTCTGCCCTGGCACTTCGGGAGGGGGGTGTGTGTTTGCAGTTGGATGTTGCTGTGTCTGTATTACTGATTGTCTGTGCTCTCGTGAATTGTCAGAGGTACATGGAGGGCTGTGGGTGAGATGGAAAGAGATGTTCTCTAGTGTGCGCTGCTGTACAGCTGTTTAAAACCCGGCATGCTGCAGTGCTGGTGCATCAGAAAACACAAAGTGCAGGCAACTTCTGCTGACCTGAGTCATACCAAGGAGTCAGGGTGTGATAAACTAGTGCAAGACCACTCAGTTGGCATGGTACTAATCAGAGCTATGAAACACAAGGAGGGCATTCTTTTTACACCCCAGATTAGCTAGTAGAAAGATTATTGGTAAGATTGTAGTCTGTCTTTCAACTCTGACTCGTTGCTTCTGTGTTCCTTAATTTTGCCTAATATTTGTTGCAGCTTACCTTTGTCCTTTCTGAAAAAGACAAACGCTATCTTTCTTGCTCTTGTAAGCTTTGTGTCTCTGCTGACCATCTCTGGTTGAGATTATAGCAATGACATCTAGTTGAAGTGTGTGCTACAGAAATGCAATAGGATGCTGGAATTAATAGCTCTTTTCAGGACTATGCATGGCACTGCCACAAAGGATACTTAATGCATTCTGATTCCTTTTACAATATTAATCTTCCACTGAAGCATATGCATATGATAAGAAGAAGTACTGCTCTAAGTAATGTGTTTACTTACAAATGGAAGATGGCACATAATAATATGTCTCGTTTTTTTTCAGTGGGCAAGCCTTAATTCTTTGAGAGAGAAGGAAAGGCTTTTGTCTTTCCTCTGAAACCATCAAAGCTATTCTCAAATGCTTGGAGGGAGAGGAAGGAGAGGGGTCCCAAAAAGAGAGAATAACCATGTGCCAGCTGGGCTCTTCCTGAGCTAAAGCATGCAAGCAGGGGAGTGGATGGTGTCAAATACTGCAGCACAATTTCTGTTTTGTTTCCCTTTCACATGCTACCTGCACAGCAGGAGTGATTGATGATGATCATGTCCAAATGAGGTTTGCACAGCATGTAGTTATAATAGATGCAGCTCTTCACCTTCTCATAGTGGAGAAAGTAACTAAAAAGAGATGATTTTTAAAAGTACTGGCTTAAACTACCCTATCGTTAGTAAAAGCAGGAAAAATTTCTGTTTCTAGTGATCAAAAATCTTGGAATGATTACAAGTTAATGATGATGCTATTTTGTTTTTCAAGTTGTCAGTTACTTGTTGTGTTTTACTTTGTGAAATTAAAGGAGAAGCATCTCGGCAAGAGGTCAGAGTTTGTCTTTGCATACACGCTCATGGAAGTTTTGCTGTCTCCACCTTTCCCCTCCACCCTTCTCTAGGCAGTTGGTTAGTGACAGACAATCCTAAGTGGAAAGTTGAATTGGTTTTTTTTCCTGCTTTGACCTCCAAATAAAACCTGCAGTTATTTCCATGTATAGAAAGCAGTCATTGTATTAAATGAATTAAATGCCTATTATAGGTTGTTCCTGCTTTTTATCCTATTTTGAACAAATGCTTTGATTTCCTTCAGAAATCATATTTTAATTTTCTTCTTCCTGTTTGTGTTCATTAACTTCAGTCCATTTGTGCGTCCATACAGCCTATTTCCCAGTACTTTCAGCTGTCTTTCCCATATGGGGCAGAAAAATATTTCTCAACCTTGTACAGCTCTGGTGGGGTTGGTGCTATGTTTCTGAAGAAAAGACCCTTTTCTTATGGGTCTGGTGAATTTATGGGAAGCAAAATCGCAGAGGCCTGGATTTTAAATGCTCTTGGGAAGCTTTATTGGATTAGGTGCTGTACTTGTGCTGTAAAATTTTAAAAAGGTGTCATATAACTGGGAAAACAGCAAATTTCTCCTCCCCTTTCTGGTGGCTGAAAGAAACACAAAGCTTCCTCACAAGTGTCAGAGGCTGAGTGGTGAATCAGTCCATTGGTACAGCAGGCCGGCAGCTATTAATGTAAAGAAGAAATCTGATAGTCCTAGAATAGCTCTTTTCTCCATGAAGAGTCCTGCACAAATTTCTCTTGGTGCACTTGCAACTCCGGGGTATTAAAGTACTGAAACACAGCTAAAACAGTATTAGACAGCAGTGCTGCGGCTCTAATGGGAATTGCCATTCAGAGGCCATTTGCTGGAATATTGCCAGATGCAGAGGAGCCATCATTGTGTCACTGCACTGGTTTGTAAGCTCCCAAAATAGCTTCTGTCACCTGATACATAATACTTGACTGACTTCATTCATTTTTATGGGCTTCGATTTTCTTTTGTTGAATTGCTGAACCCTAGAGACTGAAGATCACCTCAGATGATCGCAAAGCCGAATATTTTTATTTCATAATGAAATACTGTATTCCACTGTGAAATACCCAGAGAAGAACATTTGTTATCCACATTCTGTCCTCCAAACATCCAGTGTTTTTTTATGACAGTCAGTAAAATGAACTATTTTCTTTCTGTGCTTGTAATCTTAGGTTCTGCTTGCCTTCTCTCTTTGTTGTTGTTGTTGTTGTTGTTGTTTGTTTGTTTGGGGTTTTTTTTTGGTTAAAAAAAAAAAAGGTATGATATATCCTAGGGGCTGAGAAAGTGCTATAGAAAGAAAAATATCATCTCCTTAATCCCCCTTGGTTTATGCCAGCATTCCCACTTTCTTTGACTTCTAACTCCCAAACCTCCAAGACTCAAAAAAGGAAATGCACAGAGCTGTACTTTTGTTTCCAGTGGCTCTTGCTTTCCTTAAGAGATCCTGAGCTAGAGAAAACTAGCTAGATTTGCTATGTCAAAGAACAGATAGAGACTCTTCAGATAATGCTTTAACTAATGGAGAAATTAAGTAAAACACAGAGTTGGCAAAAGGCAGTTGTTAGAAAACAAAATACAGAGAGGGAACAGCCTATTTATCAAACTTGCCATTAATAATTCCTATGCGTGTGTCTCCTTTCCATTGTTAAAACATATTGAAATTGTATGTACTGTAGGAAAATCTTCAAAATGGTATGTGAAGACCATTCTCTCAAAGACCATGGGGAATATTCTCTTGCAACTTGAAGACTTGGGAGTTGCCATCTGCTGGACGCACTATGGGATGAGCAGCTGGAGCTCTTCCTTCCACCTTCCTGCCTACAGAGATGAAGCAAGGCACTCAGCCCCCTGCTTTGTTTTGGCATTTGGTCCATATAAAATTCGCGACTAATACAGCTTTGACAATGATGTACCTTGGCTTCTGAGACACAAAGTGTGAATCTGAAACATACGGAAACACAGAGCCAAGGAAGTGGCAGGTACCACTAGTGAATGCACTAGGATCAGGGTGGAAAAACCCCAAGAACCTATTTAATCTGATTCCAGGGACCAAATGTTGGTCTTTTGCTCTGGCTTTGCTGCTGTTGATGCTTCATGTACCACAGTTTGGGAAGCTCTGCACTAAAGAGTGCTGCTGGCCTGGTGCACTAGTGATCCTGCCAGCAATTACGTGGATGTAATTGGTAAGAAGGAGGGGAAGTAATGAAAGTAAGAAATCCCTCATTCCTGGCATAGTTTTCCTTCCTTGCACTTCAACTTCAGTGGCACGAGTATGTCTTGTAATAACTTATGCAAATATTTATAACATCTGGAAGACTGAGTGTGCAGGGCAGCTGGAAAAAGGAATAGTTTGGTCTGAAAATGCACCATGGGGCATAGTCTTTAAGTGATCCAGATTTGGCCAGAGCGTGGAGGCAGAGGGGTGTATCTTCATTTCTTTGGGAAAACATCTGACATTATTAGCTTGAGAGGAGAGCTGTTAGTTGAGCTTATCCCCAAAGCTGGGGAATTTTGTGAGAGAAGCAGCTGATTTTGTTGAATTGGATTCCTTGTCCTTCATCTGCCTCTTCCGTCCTCCATCAGTCAGCTGAATGAGATTGATGGCTAAAACAGCCAGAAACTTTACAGATTGTTAGTGGCTGAGGACTGCAATCATTTTTTAGTTATACTTGGCTGCAGTCTTAAGTTGGTGGAAAAAAAATTACCAGTAGAGCAGTAAGCCATTTTGAAAGCAGGCCCACCATCTCGTCATCATTACTTGTGCACGTTCTTGTCTGATGGCACAAGGGCTGCCACTCATCCCACGGCGCTGCTGCATGCAGTTCAGCAGGGAAGATAGTCACACGTCTACCAGCTGGCTGGTGCTTTGTGAAGGCAGTCTGATTAGAAATAAGACAGGCTGTGTATTTTCATATGTATGACAGGTGGGTACTCTATGACAAACAAAAATTTGTTTGAACAGTAATGCAGACTTTGCCTGTGTGTAATTAAAACATGGGAAGTTTACCCCAGAATGTAATTTTCTTTAGCTGCCTCCCAGTTTCAGATTCTCCTTCATTACTTACCTCCTCCAGAAACTGCTCAGTCTGATTGACATCTTACCTCTGCCTCTGACTTTGTGGGGGCTCTCTGAGGATATACTTTTAAGGAGAATTGCTTTTAAAGAAAGGAGAGTCATTTGATATGGGAATTACAGACTTCAAAAAATGGCATTTCTGTGAGAAAAACTATTGAAGGCTGATACCAAGTGAGAGAGAGAGAGATGATGATTGTGTCACCTGATGCCTGATTTATATGGGCACCAATTAGAGCTTTTCCTGTAGCAGTGTCATTCATACAGTCTCTTTCCTGGGTGGATTCTGATGTCTAATAGGGGCTGGGGATCATGCTGGAGTCTTATCTCCTAGTGAAGGCATTGCTAAGGGCTACGTTTGCTACCTAAATGTGTACCTTCTGAAAACCTTTAGGAAGTTAATGACTTTTGAAAGGGTGCTTATCTGTCAAATCGGGCTAACAATGACAGATGGACTCATGAGTTATTTGTGGGATACTCAGCTGACACAGTTCAATTTCATAATCTTCCTTTCCTTAGGAAACCAGTCTCAGAAGGCTCTTAATAGAGGAGAAAAAAGTTGCCTTAAAGTTGACTATATAATAGATACCATCTTCAAATTGCTCACTGTGGGCCAGTTTCTGCTTCCATTACTCATGAGAAAGAATAGCTTCATTGCTTTAGGTGGGTTTGCTGACATTGATATACTCTTCGGCCATGAGTATTGGCAAGTGCTGGACACCTTCCCTTATACATTTTGCTGTCAAGTATATCCAGCGTACCTAATTCAGACTTACTGGTAGTGCAGAAAACTGAGGAAACCCATCAGTAGATAAACCCACAGGATACAGCATGTTGCAGTTGTGGAAAAACTGATCTTTTTAAAGCTATGAGTGAAATGGTTGCAAACATTATTCCCTCTTCTGGACAATGACAGATCTGTTGCACCCAATACTTTCAGCTATACAGAGGAAAACAGAAGGCACGTGAGATCACTTCCATCATTATTTTACCTCTTCCATATCTTGGCTTGAAAATTTTTGAAAGCTACCCTGTGCTTCTTTCTTACACGTGATTCCTCATCACACGGGCCATGATCAAGGTCAGAGTAAGTACTGCAACATACCCTGTCATCACAGTTCACTCAACCTGTGTATTAGATCCTTTTTACCCATTTCGACCTTTATTTAGAATATGAGCCTTTATTTAGAATATGGACCTTTTGGCCAGGGGATTGTTTGCAAGTCTGTACACACAGAATATCTAGAAGATGAAACCTCAGTCTCCGTTTGTCTCCAGACACTACTGTTTCATGTGTGATAGCTATTAGTAGTGCTGTGTGATTTATTTATTTAGAATTTTACTTTTGGCTAAGGTAGGAAATCCATACAAGTTACTATATGAACAGTATACAGTATATATAAAATATATAAAGGCACTTCTCTTTGGCATTTATAGTGTAAAGTGAGCACTGCTAGGTCAAAATGAAATGTGGAGTTGGATGGAATCACTTCTGCATACTCATGCAGATTGGAGACAGTAAATTGTATTTCTTAGTACTGTCGTGTAATTGTTTCTCCAGGAAATGTTAAACCATCACAAGATGCAACAGAAGTAAATGAAATTGAAATTGCAGTCTGTAATTAGACTGTCATACTGTAACACATCTTAAATCTATCTTCAACAGAAAAACTAACACCCTCCAAAAAACCCTCCCAACCTGCTTCAAGTGTGAATGTGCATGCAAAACCTTATAATTTAACATGATTCAACTGAGGCTTGTTTTAAAGATGCCATACATTTGAAATGGTAGTTTGGATGAGACAGAAGGGTCATGTACAAGGACAAAGGCCTTGTAAGTTTTTATACGTAGACTTTCTAGACTTTGTGGTGTTTGTTTTGTTGTGGGGTTTTTGTTTGGGTTATTTATTTATTTTTTTCTGCTTGCTTTTCCAGAGTTCTCATATAGTCCTTCTTATTCTTTCTCTGGTCACCATATCTTTGTTTGTTCTTGAGTACTTTCAAAATAGTGCAGCAGCAGATATTGCTCTGTCATCTTATTTTTGGAGTCCCTGTGATCCATACTGGTTTATTATATTATTACTTTGTCTACTCTTGTGTCTGCTCTGCACGTTATGCCATACTTGATTTTCTGCTCTTCTTACAAGCATCTTCATGTTCTTACCCCAAATCCTGGTTACTAAAGCTTCCCTTTTCCCTCAAGCTGTATTTTGAAGCTTCTGTTTGAGAAGTCATCCACAGTGATGCCTGTAAATAATGCGTCTGATGACCATAAAATGATAGTGATTTACTAATGCGAATTTTGTTTATTACACATATTCATTGCACATACCAGTTAATCTGTGCTGGCTCTTATTTAATGCTTTTCCTGCTCCAGCACCTCATGCTTACACAGTTCTCTCATGAGGTGTTCAGGGAGGAACTTTTTGTTTTCTCTATATCATTTCTGAGTCTGTCAGTGAGGACTTTGATAACGTTGAGGCCACTGGATATAACAGTGAGTTTTCTTGGCTTCCCCTTGTTGTCTTTAGTAGATACTTTGTTGGTAAATCTACAGAGTGTCTGCTCCCACTCCATTCAAATAGCCAGCCATCTTCCCCCTGCACCTAACTGGATTTAGTTTGAGTCTTGGAGAAAAAAGGAAAACTGTTGTGATAAAGATAAACCCAGCCAAGCTCCTGTCCCTCATGCAGATGTCAGTTTGCACTTAATTTTTCCGTGTAAAGTTCACTGGTTTTCCCTATGTTGCTTTTCTTTGTCACAGTGCTCATCTTAATGATTAAACAGCCAGCACAGGGTGTAATACTTGGAATTAAACAACTTAAGTCATTTATTTGAAACAGGCTTAGCGGATAGGAGCAAAAATCTCATTGATTTAACAAATGACTATGTGGCAGACCTACAGTGGGATTACAAAACTTTCACATAAACAGCAGTTACACCAGCAAAATTGTACCTGTGCCAAGAAAGCTTGGTTTGTTCATAGGACCAGTATAGGCTGTAATGGCAAAAAATGCTTTTGCTAGTACTAGTTTATCTCCCAGTATGGGCTTTGCTGTTATAACATGCTGACAATTTTTTTTTTTTTAGCCCACAAAGCTTAAGAGCAGCAATGCTCTCTCTGTGCTGCTGTTGGATGGTATTGGACCCAAAGAGTCCTGAGTCCTGAACAGAACTGGCCAGTTAAGAAATCTAAAGTTCTCTGGCATGTTCCTCTTGAAACTGGTTGTACTTTTTCTTGTCACTCTATTTCTTTCCTAAAGAACATGGTTTTCCTTTTAATTTCATGAGTTTTTTACAACTTCTGTAAACATTGCCATTTTTCACAGCCCCTACAGGATTTACCTTTGACTCAGGGTTCATGTGGATTAGGAAATTGTTTGTGGCACCTAAAGCGCACCCTGACGTTGTTTTTAACCTGGCACGTTTTTGTTCAGGAAACATGTAGGTGAGGGTAGGCATATTTCACTGGTGGTATTGCAACTGCCTGGCATATATGTAGGATGAAAAGTTACTAAGGAGAAGAAAGAAAATGAAAGTTGAAAGCAATAAGGAGTGTCACACAGTATACCATTTGGTGCAGCCTATGCACTTGCCCTCTATCGCGTGGCCGAGCAGCTGCACAAAGGATCCTTCCTGCTGGTGAGATCTGAGCCAGACCTTGATGCTTTAGAGTCACATTTGATCCCATCAGTACCTGGATTTGGATTGCTTCCCTTTGCTTACTACTTGCGAGTTAATCCTCTTTGTGCATCATCTCATTACATCCTAACTGGCAATGTGCTGTTAATTATTTTTTATTATTCCAACGGCATGTTGAGGTTTGGGGTTTTTTGTCCCCTCTTTTATCATGTCTGTAAAAGTGAAAATGCTCTGTGGCCACATGGTGTCTGTGGGCTGGAGACTCTGTAGGATTCGCATAGTCTTGGCCCATGATTTGCTGTCTGCTGGTATAATAGGAACAGTTACATTGCACAGCAAGTTATAGGCTTCAGTCTCCATTATGCTCAGTAAAACAGCCATCTTTTTCTCATCACAGATATCATTGGCTATTATGTGGTGTTTCACTTGCTCAATAGAGGTGTCAAATCTTCCACTGAATTACCAAACAGGTCAATTTTCTCCAAACTTCAGCCCAGTTTAACCCTTTTTCTGACTACACGGCAGGTTTTTCACAGACCCAGTGCTGCATACGGTAGTTTTAGTTTTATTTTGGTTTTGTCTCTGCAGTTACACCCTGCTTTGCTCTGTTCCCAAATTAGGCTTTTGTCTCTACTGCCAAATGCTTTGTCCATTCTTTCTAAAGTAGGGAAGCTGCAGGAGCACAGTTGGTTTCCCAATAGCTGTGGTGGGTTAATTAGATGCAAACTTTTAAACCCCAGCTACCCATAGACTGAATGCAAAGTTTATGTGGCTTCTGCTGCAGAAGACAGGACAGACAGTGCCAGAGGGCTCAGATGGTGCTTTAAAAGCCTGTCACTGTACGCTGCACTGGGTTGTCCAGCCTGTAGCTCCTGAGCCACAGGCGCAGGTGCCTTATGGTTTCTATTGCAGGGGTTGTCGTGGGGCAGCAGGGATGCCAGCATTGCTAAAGGGACTCTGGGACACCTATATAGCCTCAGCTCATCCCAGCCTCCAAGAAAGCAGTGGGACCAGGTGGAAACCCATGCCATTGCTGTGGTAGGTGGTATATGTGTTGTGGCTTTCAGGCTGGTGCCACAGCCTTGTGCCAGTTGGTACCTCTGCATAGGCGATGGCAAGAAGGAAAGGAAACAGAACTTCTCTGCAGCATTGCAAATATAGGACCGAGTATAACCTCATTCATCTTGGCACTAATGTTACCCATTGGTGTTTGCACTGAGGTTTTAGTGGGAAGGTAGTCATGTGTACTGATATATGCAACTATTGTGAAATGAGGCTGTTTTCCAGTATAAAAGGAAATAGGATTCATAAGGTAAAGCTGGGCTTTTCAAAACGCAAGGTAAGAAGCTTTTACAAGGTTAACAAAGCCTCAGATGCATGTTCTAGGATCTCCAGAGCTTTCTGGAAGGTTTATAAAAACTTTGTTGTGGCAGTTTGGCACTGCTGCTGACTTTGTCCTCAACTGCAAAAGGAGATGCTTAAAAAAACATGAAGACTGATAGGAAACGATAGCTGGATGTTCACCCCAGACATACTCTTGTTTTGTGTGGAATGTAGAATCATTTATTTTATCTGAATAGTTTCATCACTGCGTGCATGTGTGTATGCATGTGTATGAGAGAGTGAGATAACTGAGTTTTTGTGAGTGGGTGTTTAATTTTGGCTAACAAGATCCTATTGCACTTGGAATTTGAAATAACAAGTGACAGCTGTGGGATTTAAAAATCTATCAGGTTTGGAAGTTATAATGATTACACCAGAACAGTAGATTTGTATATTGGACAAGTGTACTTTGTTCTAGGGGAAAAATACACATCAAGTTATATGAATATTAAACGATATTAAGAGAAAATCATACCATCTTCCTGGAAATAAATAGTACAAGAGGCACTGTGTTTCTAAGAGGGATACAATACAAAATAATTACTTTACCAAGATCCATAGATCATGGAATAGAAAGTCTCAGTAGACGTTTTTAGCAGGTTGACTGTTAGGGACGGAATTCAGAAACCAGGCTGTTTACTTTTTGTAGAACTATACTTGAAACGCTTTTTGATAAAATAGAAGATTATCTCTAACATTACTGGGGAAGTCTCAAAAGATTTAAAATAAATAATTTCCCTCTATTATCCAATTAAAGACAATACCTGAGAGATGGAAATAAATACTTCTGTTCTCAGAAAACCACTTGAGCAATATCATTAAAGAAAATCGTTGTTTCTATATACTTGCTTTGAAATCAATGTGGTGAACTCAATCTGGGCCTCTGCACAGCCAACATCACCACATTTGCTTGTGCTGTAGGACCCAATGTTCATCTTCCTTGCTGGCGTTCTATCAGGTAGCTTATCTGCATGTGGAAACTAAAATTGTGTTGTCTAATGCAGACATTGCTTTTAAAAAAAGCTGAAGAGGGGTTAAATAAAAAATGAAATATAGTAATGTTTTAGACTGGCTTCACTTGTAGGATTTTCTTAATTTACTTTTCTACTTGAAGACATGATTTTAAAAAAATTCTTGTATATAAAATGTGAAAATATTCAGCAGAGCAGAAGTTCTAGTCATCTGGAAAACAACATCTCCTTATAAACTCAGTTATCTAATAGCAGCCATTCCAGGCTATTAGGTGGTTAATAGGTGTGCCTGAAGAGGGAAAACATTGTCAGTGCTATAGCTGGAAGTGAAGGGATTCCAAAGGAGTTGTGCTTTGAGTCTATGACAGTTAGAATGTATGGTTGTATACTTATGGTAGGAGGAAGGAAAAAAGAGGATGTTTGAAGAGCCTGTTTCTTAACTTCTTCAAGAAGCTTCCACTACTTAGTCATTAATTACTATAGAATTTGCGTGATTGAGAATGACTATCTCATCTGTACTGGGGAGATAGTAGGATAGTGACAGTTTTGAGCCTGGTGTGTTCTAAAGGACTAATATGACTTAAATATCCATGTCCTGTTGAATTTCCATTACAGCTGAACATCTTTTAGGTCCTTTGAAGTTTTATTCTAAGTCTCTCTCTTCAGACTCTTCGGTTACAGATTCTTCCATTTTGTGGCCCCTACTTCTGCCTGCAGAACAAGAAGGAACTTCGCCCTTGAACAAGGCGCCTGTGACATGGATCTAAGAAAGTGGGTCCTCACCTCTTACACTCCCGACTCATGTAATTCTCTTGGCAAATGTCAAGACTGAGCAGAAGTGTTAACCATGTCATGTGTGGTGTCACATCATCCAAGATTTATGTGAAAGGCAGAAGGCTGAAGTTATTTCAGTAGTCTCAGATACTATGCTTCTAGTTGTCTGATCAAGTCCCTTTTTCCAAGCCCTTGGAATGGCAAAGCAAGACTGAATTTTCTTTTACCACTGTGATAACATTTTAGTAGATTGCATTTAGTTTTCAGCTCTGTGCCTTGTTTTGGGACTGGTTTTTTGAAAACTAGAAAATAGGCTCTGCTTACAAAACAGCTGCAGAGGGTTTGAGCTTTTTGTGTCTTCAGTAAGTTGGGTAACTTTTATAATCTCAGAAGAGTAGATCTGCAATTTTACAAAGATTATCTACAGTGGAGAAATACATGGGTGTTGCTGGGCTGGCATGCATCCATATACCACTCCTTAGGTCCCTGCTTTGGGACTTTCCCTTTCTAGGCTCAGTGTTTGCTCTTTCTCTCTCTGTTGGCAGTTTACTCCATCTCTGTTGTTACCATGCAGGTACACACTGGTGGGTTTGTTCTTTAGGTGAATATTGTAATTGTGTAGATAGTGTTGGTGGGGATTTTCTTGTTTTCTTTTTCCTTATTTCATTTGTATAGACTGTACTTTCCTGAGACTTCAGAAGCAGCACCTGGGGCCATTGAACCAAAGGACCTGTGTATCCCAAGAGGATTTTATCACCAAGGAAATGTTATTAATGAGGTGTTTCTTAAGTCTTTCACTCTGCTCTGGTTGTTTATCTCTGTAATTGGTAGATGCACTCTTCTAGGAAGCCCTAAACTTGCTGTCTGTTTCTTTTGAAAATGTTATTAATTAAGCAAGATGTTGTATTATTGAATTGAACTTTATAGTTGCCCTTGACACTCCAGAGACTTTGTGCAGTGATCTAGATATTGTTTATACATGGCAGTCTTTCTTAATTACCTTTGATCCTAAGTTTTTAACAGTTCCCTCTAATCTGCTACCTCTAAGCCTGAGAGAAATATTGTGCAACTTGGGAGAATTTAATTCTGGTATCAGGCAGAGCTGAATAAGCTATTAAAAATGTTTAGTCATGAGTTATTTGACCAAATTAATAAAATGAGAAAGCAGCCATACAGAAATAATATAAAAATATAGCATAGATTTGGAAACCTCTGCCCTTGCTGTGCCCACTTGAAATTGAGTGTTCCAGAGGAGCACATGCCTGTTAAACAACCTACCAGAGACAGAGGGCTGGAGGTAGCAGCACTGTCACATTTGGTGGAATTCTCTAACAAATACTTAATTTTGATCTGTAGGCAGCATTTGATGTTAATAGACTGCAAGGTGCTTTTTTTCTCCCTTGCAGATTAAAGTGATTGATGATGTGCCCAGGGCTGCTTCCATCCCCCTCCTATGTGATCTGTATAATTTTTAGAAGCTATGGGTCATTTGGTTGTGAAAGGCAACCCTTCAAAGGGTTCAACATGTCAGTTCCTGTGAGCATTCTTCCTTCTTATTTTAGCACTGTCATGTGTTGGTGGAAGTGCTGTGGAGAGGACTGTAGTACCAAACTGTACTCTTTAAGTTGTGCATATGATGCAACTGTTGATTACTGAAAAATTATGTCACTAGCTAGGGCTGTTGGAGCTATAACCTTTGCCATCACTCATTGCCTGAAGAAACTGTGGGTAATGGGAAGATTTCTTGCATGTACAGACATATGTGTTGGGGCAGTGCAGAGGTACAAGAGCATGGAAGACCTGTGTGGGAATTTGCATGTATCATTCACAATCGGAAAGTGCAACTTTGATTTGTATGTCTTACAAAGCACCATTCGCTTTTATCATTTCCAAACCTTTCATCAACAGTACTTATCACAGCTCTTGCCTCCACAGTGATTTCCTCTCAGCAGAACAAGTGCTGCTGCTGCAATCTGCTTGGATGCCTGCTCTTGGTTTTGAATTGCCTTGATTCTGTGTCTTTTACCCAGCATTTTCCCTATTGACTTCAGCTTCTCCTTATCTTCCTTAGAGATAGGATTCTAAAGGGAAGATTTGCTACTGACTGCCTTTGCAGAAGTGGCTGCCCATCTGAATGTCTCCCATCTCTTTTTCTGCAAGAGTCAGCTTAAGCATTTCCTTTAGATGGTTTTATTGCAACTGATTTTTGTTATTGTTATTACAATTGTTCTGAATCCACATCAGCTATATCCTCAACCTTTTCCCTTTTGTTTATTTAGCATTCATTTTTCATCACATAAGCGTTACTGCACTTGATCAGGCAAGCATTGTCTAATCCAAAGCCTGTGCCAGACACCTCGGGAGAAGGTGCAGAAAACCTAAAATGCGTAATTATTCCAGATCCTTTATGGTTGTCTTATATGGAGATGTTAAGACTATGCATACAAAGCCCAGAATAATGTTTCAGTTCTATTGAAACCAGTGTGAGAAGCTCCTTACTGATCTGGTAAAATCGGTTTTTTGTTGTCTATTTCTGCCAGCTCTGGAGGTTAAGATAGTAATTTTTCTAGAAGACACATACTCTTACAGCTTAGAGACTGTGTAGCTCTATAGTTCTGAAAATACAGTTCTCTCTGTTCAGTCAATAATACTATCTTGGTAGGTTACAGGGGTCTTTCAGTAGAGTAACCTTCTGAGAGGTTATTGCTTGTTCTGTCCTTCCTGAATGGCATCTTATTCGTTGGGTTTTGTCACTCTGCCATCCTCAGGGACTGTCTCTTGTGTCAAAGCTGCCGTTTGCTGCTAGGTATTCAGACTCATCTGTTTTAGCACTTGAGATTCTCATGTTGATGTACAGGTCCTTACTGTTTCTGTTTCTGGGTTTCTGTCTTGTTTATCTGTCCCTAATTTCCACTCCCCCCACCCCCCCCTTTNACCCCTAATACTCTGATGGTAAAGTATCCAAAATGTACCTCTTCCTTTTTGGGCTGGTTTTCCTGTACTTCATTCATGGGTATTGTGTCCTTGTCTTCAGTTATCTCTTAATTATTGGCTTAGAATTTTAGAAACTGTCTTTTCTTTAACATTGTGCAGTAGGCAGTGTTTTGGGAAACAGGATGCTCTACCCATAAACCCATTCAAATATCTTAACTTCTTGGCCCTTAAAAGTGAGCCCTTGCCTGTGCTAGGAGGAGTTTTATCAACCTCTTAATGAATGCCTGTTTTGATGATATACACAGGAGCTAGTGACTGAGTTATCTGGTAGAAACGTCCTTCAGTTGGTATCAACTGCTACGTTCCTCACCCTCAGTCTAATCAGACCTGGTCTGACATAAGCTGCATGTACCTGGAGTTTAAATCAGGGATGCACATGAGAGTCAGGCCATGGAGGATTATCCACAGTGGGTCAGATTAGCACATGCTTTTTAGCTTTGTCTGTGCTCCTGGTTTTGTGATGTGGGTTGTGATTGATATATTGTAGTTCCTTACATGTAAGAGAGCTAATCCATGCAGGCATTTGTCCCTGCAGGCTGTTATCGTCAGACTTTCCCTGCTATCATCAGATACCGTTTTGCTAAACTTGCTCAGTTATGGTGAAGGATGCTGGGTATTGAAATGCTCTTACGCAGTCATTATGTTTGCCTCTGCAAAATCTAAGGAAGTTCCTTGTGTTTGTTTCCACCTTTCCCACATCTCCACCTTTATTAACTTTCACTGATACGCATCTATTCAGGAAATAGCAATTAGACACATTCTTCTGATAACAAAACGAGCTCCTGATCAAGCAAAATGCTGCATGTCTGTGAAATTCCAGGTCATGCAAGGACTGTCAGTCCCGCGGCAGCAGCCCGTGTTGTCATGATGCTCCTGTGGTAGTGTTTGCTGCCTGGCCGCATGGGAGGATGCAAAGGCCACCATCCTATGGCAGCTGCCAGTCCTCCACACATCTCACATGTGTCAGAGTGCACAGGAGTGTTGCAAAGGGTCTCCAAAATTTTGCAGTACAGACAACCCCAGGTGGCAGCGCTGCCAGTAGCTGCAGCAAGCTGAATAAAAGGGAAGCCCCAGATGCCTTCTTTCTTGCTGCTCTTCCACAAAAGTCATCAAAGCTTCTGGGAAATGCAGGTGCTGTCTTCAGCTGTTCCTTGTACCTGTGTTCCCATTACAGTCAGACTGTGTCACTCAACAAACTGAAATACAGTAGTCTTATAATTGGCTATATCTGGAGAAAAAAATAACAAGCCTTTTTTACATTTAAGTGCATAATGAGAAAATTGCATAGCTAAAAAGCAATCTGTGGGCATGTTTTGATCCCCATTCCCCTTCCTCAAGTTTATTAATCACTTTAATAAAGACTGATAATTATTTCTTAGAATCTTGTTCCAGTTATGTCCTTAGACAATCATGGCTGTGTTACTCATTTTATTATGGTATTACTTGTACTTCTGCATAGATAGATAAATTGCCAGAAACATGTTTGGCACTATCCTGAAGAAGGACTCTTCTTTAATTTTCCCTAGATTACTTCCTGAAAGATGACATAAGGAAAAACTTGCAGATGTTTCTGCTTTAAATACAGAGCTTTTCCCATGAATTTAAATCTCCTATAGCTTACTTTTTATGATTCAATAGTGAGTTATATTTGGTTTATATTTTGTAATTAGAGGGCAGAACAGATGGTAAACCCTCTGTTTAAAGTGAAGTGTACTGAGTAACCCACAGTGCCTGGTGCTTTGTATCTTGCTAACCAGATTTTGGAGAAAAGTTGTTTGCTTTTCTCAGCCTTGCTCCTAGAGCTTTACATGGAAACCATGTTAGCGGAAATATTCACCAGATCTCACTTAATAGCAGCACCATTTCTGCTATTACTTGGGCCAGCAAACTAAATCTAGTTTGCAGAATCTGGGACTTCAGGAAACAAAAAATATCATGAGTAGAGGCATCCCAAAGAGACAGACACTATACAGTGTTCAGTTTGGCAGCTGGGGGACAAATACATCATTAGAAATGAAGGCTTTAGCTGAAATACGTGACCAGCACAGAACATTTCAAAGATTCTTAAGTTGCAGTCTTTTAGTAAAGAATGGTATTGATCCTTGATGAATTCCAGTATGCAATTCCAGTATCCTTGTATCTTTCAGTGACATACAGATTTTTCCATCGTGTTACTAGATTGCTTTGTTCTATGGAATAGATGCGGTCAGGACTCCATTTCAACTGTAGGTAAGCTTACACTTTCCCTGCTTTAGCAAATTGTTAGGAAGCTTCTATTAATTAAATATTTGTTTTTACTGTATTTGCTTTTACTTCTACAGAGAAAGTGTAACAGACCTGGTAGGGTATCAGATGCTGCAAGAGGCACATTGTAGGCACATTCCCTGTCAGAGTATGCAGGAGTGAAGACGTAGAAGGCGGCAGTGGAAAAAGTGTGATATAGAGTTCCTTGGTGTTGACTCTCTGAGATTCCTTTCCCTTATCACCCATTTAGAAGAGAGTTTATCTGACATCGACTGTAGGTCTAGACAAGTGTAGGCAGTAGCTGGCAGATAGGAATTATTACCAGAGATGCTCCTGCATTCCGAGTTTACCTATGGGATGAAATAAAGGCCAGTTCCTTTCTATGCCTCTGAATAATTCTTCTTTTTTTCTTTTTCTTCTTTCTGTCCTAACATTAATCTGTCTGTTTCACCTCATCCATTTCCCTGCCTACGCTCTTTTCAGCTGCAGTTGTGGTCGGAGAAGTCTATATAGTATCATGATGAGAATTCAGAATGACCCAGAGCTATTCTGCACTCTCTTTTTTTCTTTTTTTCTCTCCATCCTGCTGCTTCTCTTTCATTAAGTTCTTGTACCTTTTATCCCTCTGCCAGTCTTTCTTTGCATCCAATTTTCCATTTTGCATCTAAGCTGCTCCTGCCTTGAGCAGGGAGTTGGACCCAGTGACAATCTCTATCATTCTGTTCACTGAAAAGCATCCTTTAAATTCCAGAGTCTACTACCAGCATTGCTAATCATAATTCTTTTATGTGGAAAAATCCACATTTTCATATCGCTGTATGGTTATCCTATTAAAAGACAAAACCTCCCAAACCTGGAATTTGTCTTGTACCTAGGTGGCATCTTGGATTAACAGCAATAATATTAGTCTGATGCTATGTGTCAGCCTTTATATCATAGCACTTTTTGTATGTCTCTGGTTAAAATTTAGGCCTTTGATGCATGATTGAATTATCATGTCAGCGGAGTGCTGATAGTCTACATATACACTTATAATCCATGATATATTTCAGGTAACTTCACTCAAAGTGCAGAATTCATATTTCTTGAAGTCACTGTTGCTGAAAGCACACAGGCTGTGTCATAGCAGATTCACTGACACGTAGTAACCATTTAAACCAACTTAATTTTATTTTGAACTGAGACTTTACGTGAAAGGTACTGGGTGATATATTCTAAACTGAGCAGGGTCAGGCTTTCAGTGGCTGAATTTAGGTGGATAGATACTTTTTTTCTTGTCTGCATTGAATACTGCAGTGTTCAGCTGGTGGCTCTGTTGATTTTTGTGATTTTGTTTCTAGTGTGAATTACTAATCTATATGAAAAGGCATCAGAAACTGGTCTGACAAACAGAAAACAACAGAAAAGCCTCCCTTCTCCCCACACCACCCAACACAACCCGTAGTCCTTCAGTTCAAGACTGATGCCACTTTTCCTTTGAAAGTAAAATATTTGCTGTATTTAAGATTGCAGTTCTTCCAGAGACTCGTTGCTCAAAATGCTTGATCTTGTTACCTTGCAGCCCTAAGCTATTTACTTACTACACATTATTAGTGAAAAATCTACCTGTGAACACACTTATCCTTGGACAGAAAGCTTCGAGAAACTTGCAGCAGTGGGTACATATAATGTGGAAATTAGGTAGCGTACACCAGGATCCCATCCCTTATACAGCTTCAGTAAAAATGTCCTAGTTGGCTAATTGTATTCACAAATTGCACTGCTGCCAGGTAAATATACTTTTCCTCAGAAGCCTTGTGCTTTTTATCCTCTTATTTATTTTTTATTTGTTGGGGGGAGGTGAGGGTGGGGCAGCAAGGGGAAAAGGTTGTAGCAGCACTTCAGTCTGACATCCATGCAGCTGTAAGAACTGTGTTTTGTCAACTAATCTCTGAGCTCCGCTCTTTTTACATAACAGATTCTCAGGTTAATAGAAACCTATCACTGCTGGGCACCAGAATGTCTGATTGCTGTTGCAAAAGAGATTAAAATTAAAAAAAAAAAGGTCATTGAACACAGTTTCCTGCTGGATGCCCGAAGGAGAGAAAGCTGGGGTTTTAAAGGTGTTGATGAACCAAAATACAAAGCAGGTATCTTTGAGTCTGCATGTATCTTTAGGTGCATAATTATTTTCAGATAAGCAACCCCTTTTTACTCTTGAAAGATGCTTATTATCCTATGGTGATTATGGACTTAAGTAATAAGTTTGACTTCAAAGAAATCTGTTCCTTTTCCATGGTGAGGAATCAGCAAGAAAAAAATCCCTGCTATTGTAGAAGCAGGCAAAAAAATCCTCAGATCTGGACAGAATGTGAGGAGCTCGATCCCTACTAATATGCACAACAATAGTGCTCTTGAAAGCAGCAATACTTAGCTCTGAATTATTTGTGAGGGCTCTTGTGCACAGTGCGAGGGAAATGATGAAGCATATTTCAAATGGTATCTTGCAGGAGTATGTCACCTGTGTTTTCAGTGGTTCATCTGTGAGAGTGTGGGTGACCAAGAGTCGAAAAGGGACTTGCATGCTCAAACCTTCTTCCTATTCCTTCCTTGTCCTGTACATTTTCTGCAGTATGAAGTGGTTAAAGAAGTTGGAAGTGACTTTTATTGATGTCTTCTATTTTTAGCAAGTAATCAGAACCAATTTATTCTCCTTGATAGGGTAGTGTGTAAGAAAGCAGAGGAGAGGAAGCCTGGGGGGATGTGAAGCATCTTATAAGGATGTTTCCCCTGATATCCCAAACATAATTTATTTAACTGTTTGTGGTGGTGTTTCTGTTTCCCTTCCTTCACTTCATTTTGTTAAAGCCATGCTATTAAATATTGCTACAGATCTGGATGCTGTTAGGATCAGAAGTATTGTAGGCTACAGGACTGTGATTACGACTGTAGTCCTCAGGAGTTTTCTGTGAAACTGTTCTTTACAGACTGCTGTTTCCAGGAAGTTGACTTGACTTTCAGACAGGAAATCTTCTATGAAGGTGACAAACACTCGAATGACTCTTCAGAGTGTTTATATATGAGTTTGTATGCCTTCCAATTACATATTTAACCAGTGAACACCTGTAGATACCCTGGTGTTTTCTGGCCATTGGAAACTATTCATGGATGGGAGAAAGAAAGTTACTTGTACTGCAGTTTTGCATGGACCTGGAAGGTATGGGGCTGCTCAGGTCTCTAGAGGAAAGGCACTGTTCTCTGCTTCATTACATTCATTAAACTTCATTACAGACCTTAAGTGTCTGCGGCAATGCTAGGGAATCAATACTGCTCTGCTTTTCCTCTGCAAGAGTCATTTTCTGAGCTCTAGTACACTCTACGGTACCACTGACCTAATCCAAAAAGAGTAAGAGATACTTAATCCAACAGCTGCTTTATCTTTGTTGCTGCCCACTAATCATGAAGGCCAAGTTCACCCTCAGGTTAAAGACTGAGCTTAAAGAAGATTTCTCTGGGAATCCAGCCATTGCAAAGAATTGATTTCACCTGGCCTTCCAGAACCCTGGGCTTTGCTAGGGTGCTGGCATCCTTCAACCCTTGGCAGAATTCCTCCTCCTCTCCAGCCTCACCTCTCATTGTGAAGCTCTTTGTTTCTATGATGAATAACGCTGCCCACATGCTCAAGTTTTCCCCTGTCCCTCTAATAAGCAATCACTTTGTGCTGATGGCAGGAAACTGCCTGCAGAAATCAATAGTTGACATGAGGCAGCCCTCTTCAGGTGAAGGCAGCAGCGAATACAGATGAGGGGAGCAAGTTCCTTGGTATGAAGAGGATTTACAGACTGTATTCATGTGGCTATAAAGAGCTAAGGAAAGGGTGCACTGGGGGTGAAAAGATGAGATTGTGGTTTTCAATGTCAGCAGGTGTTGAGGGCTAAACAAATAAGGCAGTGTAGATTTGAATGTGTAACCACATAGCATGTGAGAGTTGATATTTTAGAAATTGTTATAGAGGAGTTGGCATCAGTCTTGTGAGGTGTGGGTGTATCTGAGAATATGGTTTTGGGTAAGGATTCTGAGGCAAGTGCTGGAATGAATTCAAGAGGTGCCTTCTTAGCACAGCTGGCATGGATGTAATCTATGGATGTGAACCCTGGAGGGTACAACATTCCCTCTTCCTGGTGTTACACATGAGTTCCAGGTTCTAGGTGGTTGTAACAATCTGTTCTGATCTTTAAAAATAAAACTCTGCGTGTCCACTGAAATAGCTGTTTAAGATACTGGTATGGTAGTGTAGAAGGGGAGGGGAATGAGCAAGCAGTGTTTCCCTGGGATAGAATTGTTTCTATTGGTACTTTGTTGCCATTGGATTATTTCCATCTGGTTGAATGCTTGTTACTGTTGTGGAGGAAAAAAGCTTTGAATCTCCACACAAAGATGAATTCAAGCCTGCTACTTTTTAAGCTCACACTAATATTCTCTTATTCCTCCAAGCTGATCCTATCATGTTTAACACTGTTGGATTTTCTTTTCCCAATGCTTTTTCTCTTTCCTCCTCTCTAAGCCGTTTCCTCTCTACTTATCCTGCTGTAAAACTTTATTGTTCCCTTAGGTTGTGATTGACTGTCTTCCCGCAAGGTGATTTACAACACTTTGCACCAAGCACGTTATATAAAATTAAATTGTATTCTGTTTTACAGTCTGGGTTGGGTGAAAGGTTATTTTTTGTTTACTTCCAACTTTCTATTCTTCCTTCACTTTCTAACCTATTCTGTTGTGCAAAAATAAGTACTAGTATAAGTGCATATTATCCCCTTTGGATTAGGTCTTGGGGACTTTTTTTGTGGACTCTACCAAACTTTTTGTTGTTGTTGTTCTGTGCAGTGTGGATTGATTTTATTCTTGCCTCCTAGATTTTTTTTTCTTGACTTAGAGATCAATTTAATCTCCTCTAACTTTTCTGATACTCTGTTCAGCTTTAATTCTGTTCCCTGGTTAGATCTTACTGGGGCATTGCTCTACAGTGACACACTGTAATTTCATACGTTTTTTGTTGTGTTTTTTTTTTTTTTTTCCCCAAGATACAGTGTAATTTCCTGTGAGGTCTTCACAAGTGGTTGCCATGCTGTGAGGCAATAATTCAGCTGGAAATAAGAATGCCCTGGGGCTTCTTTAATGCATATTAATGCATATTTTAAGCAATGCAAAGTCCCATTACATATAAAGAACTTCACTAAAATTTCGTCAGCTCTATCTTAGATTTTGATTTGTTCTTGTTGGTTAGAGAGATTGTCATGCAAATATTTTCAAGTCCCTTGAAAACACTTTTCCTTTGTGATATTACCATAGAATGTACATTGCAGTAACTGGAAGTGGTTGGGACTGCTTTGTCAGGTTGCACAGGCTCTTTAAAGCCTGTGCTGCATAGTTTAAATGCACAAGGTCTTATACTTTACCTGGTTGTGCAGTTTCAGGGAATGGGGAAGATCACAATGACCATATTTTACTTTGTCCCATACCATTCATTTCACAGCTTCTCTGAGCAGCTTTCCCAATAACATAAGACAGCTAGGGCAGAACTGGCCATGTCTGGCTTTCATGTGGCAAAACAGGAGATATGGTGCAGATCACTGCAAATTATCCTGTGTTTTTCCTTTTATAATTACTGGCAAAGTTTTGTCAAAAATGTTTTTTTTTTCTTTGTATTTGTTAAAGCAGTGGTGTTTCATTCTTGGTTGATCCTCAAGCACTACTGTAATGATCCTGATTATTAGGAGTAGTAAGATCTAAAAGCTTAGCCTCATCAAAAGCAAGTTAAAGCAATTGGAAAGAAGTTGACTTAATTAGCTTTACAGTAGGCCTTTCTCCAAATCTGGTTACCTACTAAGTAAGAAGTGGTAGGGAAAAGCACTTACATATTATTTTTTCTTTTTTCTCTTTTGTCTTCTCTTTTGTTTTGGCAACATTTGTTCCCGTCCCAACTGTCTGTTTTCTCATTGCCGTCTCCTTTCAGTAGTATTTACAAACCACACACAAATTTGCAGGACGTGCTCTCTTCTTCTCACCGTCCACTCCCCCTACCCCAAAACCCTGTGGGTCAAGGCAATGTAAAACACTATGTTGTCTTTCCTTTACATGACCCTTCCCTATGACACAATGAATACTTCAGAGGTGTTTAAGTTCTCCTTCATTTAATTGATTTTTAATATATTTTAGGGCTGCTGGAACAAGTGCATTGAGGTTTTGATCCTGGAAGTCAATAAAATTAGTTTTGTTCCTGCATACTTCCATAGAACCCAGAGCTGTCAGGGCTGATGAGAAAGCATCTTTTGCCAGCAGAAGGGAAGGTTTCTGGTTCTTGCACTGAAGTCTCAACAACAAAGTTAGTTTGGGATCTAGTGTTGCACCACTGATTTCAAGGATCTTTTTTCAAATGCTTCAGTGATGCACAATTACACATCGCCTTTAGATTCTGCACTTTCCTGCACTTCAGAAGTCATTTAGAACTTTTAATGCCTCCCATCATAATAGTACAGTTCCCCTAAATAGCAAAAAAGGGCATGAGTGGGAATTTGGGGATCTTTATCAACTCTTGAGGATCTTATGATCTCTAGAGGTCCCTTCCAACTCCAACAATTCCATGACAATTTTAAATGAGGTAGGTTACATTTTAATACCAGGCATTTTTTAGAGTAGGATTATTTTTACAGGAGTAGACTCATTTGGTGGAGGTATATATTTTGATTATTCCAGTGGGATGACATTTTTCTCTGGTGTGACAGTTTTGCTTACAAAATTATATTCCTAATGTCTTTGTTGTCAGAATTCAGCTAAGGAGTTGTCAGAAATTTGTAAGGCAGAAAGAAGATCCAGTTGCTGTGAGAGCACTATATTTAGCTGTGCATTAATGCATGTAATGAATGGAGGCTTGTTTGCATCCATGAAGTAAGCAGAGGTGCTTCGAAGAGGTCTATGGAGCAAGCATATGGAATTGCTTGTCAAGAGATAAGTCCTGTTATTTTCAATGAGGCTCATGAAATAAATTACCTGTCAGTGTAAAGCAGATTTTTTTGTTCCTCCCAAAGCATGCTGTGTGTCTTTCTAGATGCGAGATTATCCAGGTGAACATCCTCCACACAAAACCAGACTGCCAAGTTTCTACTGTTGATAGCAAAATGACTATTCTCATCAATATTTTGCCTTTATTAGAGGAAAAATGTATGCAGTATTTCATATGCTGACCTCATAGCAGATGTATATGCAGTCACTGTGTGTTGTTTGAATTGTTGTCACTGACTGGATCCTTAGGAAAAAAGATTTGAGGAAATGCATCTGGTTGACATCAATAAGAGGGAGTGTACTTTACAGTCCTACAGTGCTGCCACTTGCAGTGTCTTTGGCTGCCTGAAGTAGCTATCATGCTATAATACCATGTAAGAAGAGTTTTCTAGTCACAGCTCTCACTATTTACAACACCCAAAGGCTGGGTAAAACACTGTTGTAGATGATTTGGGAAGCAGCTGAATGAAACCAGAACTCTCTAGAAAGGCATGTATTAGGTTGCCCAGGATCTGCGTTCACCTTAATGACTTCAGAGAGAGCATCCCTAACAGAAATGGGAAAAAAGTCTTTTAAGAATTTGGAATAGCATGTTCAAAAGTATGACTAGTAGGAGGTGATGGCGGTATGCAACCTTGGAAGGCACTGGGCAAGAAGAAGGTTGTGCCAGGGTAATGTGGAACACTGTCTAGTACTTCAGCTGAAGTATGGCAAAGATTGTTTTCACATGAAGAAAGCAAGCCTCATCCAGTTTCTCTGAGACAAGAAATTATGTTGCTTTCAGAGACTTGTTGGTGGAATCTAATTAAACTACTGCAGAAAAGGAACTAAAAAATTCCCCTTAAGTGGATTTGTTTGCTGGCAATTTGATATGAAATCAGGGGACTAGGAACAGATGATTAGCTTTTTTTTTTTTTTTTCTTTTTGGTTTAGTTTTAAGAGATTAGGAACTACAAAATGCATAACACAGACTTCTGGCATCATTAGCAATTCCTCCAGCTTTATTTTCCCTGTCACTCTGTAATGAGTAATGAACTAAGCTGGTATTAAAGCGAGCTTAACAAGCTATTGCTTTTTAAATTGCAAGTCTCCCAATACGTCCCTCTCCTTATTATTAATTTTAAATAACTCTCATTTTTGTTGCTGCCTTTCTGTTCCTTGTGAATTTTGCACAACGTTTGTATTCACATACCTCCAGTCCTTCCAGCAGTGATTAGGCTTTCTATGCTACCAGCTTCCACGACATAAAAGCAAAGGATGCTCCCAAGCAATAAAAGGTCAGAAAGAATATGATCAAAGTCAGAAGTCTACTTTAAAGGCAAGATAATCTGTTAATTCACTACTGCACTGAAGTTGACAAAATTCCTGAAAGGTGCTAAAAACTTCATGTCTGTTAAGATACTTGGCTGTAAGGAGGTTGGATTTGAATCATTGGTCCTGTTCAGCTAACATTTTGATCCAGCTCAAAAGGAGATTTATTGATGAATAATGCAGATTATTGAGGTTGAAAGACATTTTGGCATGCAAAGAACTTACCACACCTTCTTTGATCAAACTACATTAAGTGTAGGACAGAATCATGTGCTGCTATTTTCCATTTCCTATAAAATAAGAATGGATGATGTTCAGTAAGGGTGGAAGAGCACTTTTTCAATGATAAAGGAAAATACTTGGAAATTAACCTACTCGCACTTGTTATCTTAATGAGGATAGGAAACCCATTTCTAAATGTGAAAATTGGGTTCTTGTGTTCCTCTTCTTTTTCCAAAAACTTTGGCATTGAGGGTTACGTATAGATTTCTTGATTTTCTTCAATTCCTGAGATTCTTGCACATAATAAGAATTTAAATCTTAAAGTGTTTACAATTAAAACACGTTTGGAGTTTGGAAGATAGTGCCTACGTGGTATATATTGTTTCACTGTCTGCTCTAGGATTTATGTTGCCTCTTGAAGCATCTGGCCCTGTCAGAGGTAAGTTAAAAGAATAGATGAGTTGCTGGTCTAATTTGAAATTTCCCTATCTAAAAGGATAGTAAATCTAGTGGTGTGGAAAAAAGTGTCTTTCCATAAATAAAAATGAATTAAAGGCCAAGACTTTTAAAAACAGAAGTGATTTTTGGATGCTTCTGTTCTGTTGTGCTTAACCCATGAGCTTCCTTTGAAGGGCAGTGATGTCTCACTTCTGTCTTGAATGTTGCGCAAAGTTCTGGTGCTTTTGTTCTCAAAAAGCCTCCAACAGCTGTAAAACGTGCAGAGAAGGGAATGGCTTCTGGATGAGGGGTAGTAGTTAGTAGAGTAGATCTCTTCAGTCTAGAAAATGGGTGGCTTTCTAGACTTGAAAGATTTTTTTAAGTGTAAAATTAGGGTTTTGCTTGGAAAAGGGTGAATAAGGAATCGTTTCTTGAAGAGTATGTGGCTAAGCCTGTGGATGTTGTTGCTACAGGACATACTGCGGGCAACCTAAGTTCAAAAATGAGAAAATCAGGAATATAGTCTAGTAAAGTCTATAGAAATATGAAGACTCTTCAGACTCAGGAAGTGCCCAAGAGCTGGAGCCTGAGGCAGGGCTCTGGGGAAGTGTTCCTGTATGCTGCCTCTGTCCTCGCACTTTTTCTTTCCTCTGGTGTAGGATGTGGTTAGAAATTCTGGGTGGAAGCTTGTTCTGACTTGATGCAACCATTTCTGAGTAAAATATTGAGCTCTCACCTACTAAGAAAGAGGCTGTGTAAAACCAGTTCCATTTAGGCACAAAAAAATAGATGGTTTCAAATTCCTCTTTGCACTTCAGGCCATAAAATGCTAGATTTCAGAGCATTAATTGTAAAGAATATGACTTTGCTCTGTGCCTGACCCCAGGAATATGGGATAGCTTGTAGATTAAGGTATTATTTGCTGCAGGCACAAGGATTGGAACTTAGCCATTATTTGAGCAAAAGAGAATATGCCAAGTGACAGTATTAGGTGAGTGATGCCATCTTATTTCTTTATATGAGTATAAGTGTAATCCTATCTAAATATGGCTCTACATGATAGAGCTTAACAATTTCAGAGAGGAGTCATTACAGATGATCAAGTAAAAAGAATGTATTTAGAAAGGAAAAAAAACCAAACCTGTGAGCTTGAACAGTTATTTACCTGATGGCTTAGTGCATATAGGCAGAGGAGTGGTTATCCTGTCAGGCCTCCTATGTACCTGTCAGAGTGTTTTCTGTTCCACAATATACATATTTATACCATCAGGTTGAAGACTTAAACGTCAAGGAGCTATTGCTGGCTGTGATATGTATGTGCTCTCTGATGACAAAAATAGAAAAGCAATTCCTTTAAAATATGCAAGCCACAAACTTGTTTTGTCTTCACACCTTTAGGCAATCATGAAAAAGGAAGGGTGAGGAGAGGGAAGGTTACCCTAGTTCTTCTTGGGAGAGTTCCCAGCTCCGTTCAGCCTGGTTTGCCCTCAGGTTAATGGAGGTTTCTCTGTGTAGCACCCAGCAACCAAAATTCTTAGGAGAATCAGCCCGCCAGCGATGCCTGCTCAGAAGAATGACCCTTGGACCGATGTCTTGCTCAAGATCTCTTTCAAATGGCACTTCTCAAGAAGGGCAGAGTAGCAGAAAGTGTTTCACGTGTTCCTAGGCATTTTGTACTGGGGTTTGGCTGCTGGCCTTTTAACTCCACAGGAGTGTTATGCCCATGCAGCACAGTACCTGCTTGCGCTGAAAGCAGACTCCATGTGTGGAACAGATTAGTTTAGAGTTGTTTTCTTTGTACATTGCAGCATCACTCAAGCGTCTCAGCCAAAATTGGGCAATGATGTGAAAGATACAGCATAAACACTTAGGAAGAGAATTTCTGCCCAGAAAAATATAAAAAGGCAAGAAAAATTAGAAAGGCGGTTACCCTCGCGGGGAACTGAGCCCTATGAGGTTAAATAACTTGCCTAAGCATCAAACAGGGAGCACTTTCCAAAGACAGCTTTAATACAAGATCTGAGTGCAGTGGAAAGGCAAACGCTTGTTTCATGTTTGCTTTTGGGCATAGGCAAAGTAACCTTGCTCTAGCTGAACTGCTTACATTAGGGACATAAGTACCAGCATTGATCCCAAAGATTCTAAGGAGTGCTTGGCCTGGCACCTCTCCTAGCATAATTTTTCTTCACTTTCCTTGGGTCATTTGACACCCTGATATGACTCATAGTCTGTTCAGAAGAGCCTGAAGTGGCAGGAAGAGTTGTGAATCTGCACTGAAGGCTATATTCACAGCCCTGCACAAACACTTCTCCGTGTTCTGCCTGGGTACAGCCACTCTGTTTAGCCTTAAGCTTCCCAGAGCACTTAAATTCATTCTCATAGAGAAAACGCAAATGAGGAAAAAAAGAAGAAGTAACTACTTATCCATAAATAAAATAAATTAGAATTGTTAGTAATAACAAATTAGTATTGAAGTTGCTGTGATGCTGGCAGAGGCAACCTCTATAGTCTCCAAGCTGGATCAGAGTGGATTCGAAGGCATGGGGCTGCACTGCGGGGTGGCAGTGACAGCAATCTGTTGTGTCACTGCCTGGGCAGTGTGGCTAATAAAGCAGCCTTAGAGGCCCACATGCTGGGTCCAAACTGGCTTCTGCCAGTTTTCCCACCTGCTACTGTTTCCTGTTATTGCAGGGTTGTGTTGATATTTGTGTTTATCGACATTCTGTCCAGATATTTAGATATTGTTACAGTCTCCCTTCAGTGCTGCTGTCTCTGATGAGTTATGTGCTATATTTTAAAGATTTTTAAAGCCAGAGAATATATATTTTAAAGTGTAGGTTTGATCAGGGAAGTGACTAAGTAAAAATAACTTAATCCTTATTCCAGAATGCTTCCCTAGTGCATTTCCAAGACATTTGATTATTTTGACAAATACAAGTCTTTATGCTGCTTCTCTCTGCAGACCTTGTAAAACTGTGGAAGTGTGGCCTGCAGACTTTTCTGCCTAGAGCATCTGCTACTTTAACTCATAGACACAGTCCTGAATATGCAATTCAGAGTCTTTATTACCTGTGCTGCTGCTAGAGACAGGAGAAATGTAGCATGATTTTTCCAATCTGAAAATGGCATTTCTGAACTGTCAGGGGAGAAAAAGCCCATCGTCGAGGTGTAAACTGAGCAATAACGGAATGAATGCAGGCTCTTTGCTGTCACTTCTTTATAAACTGATTGCTCCGATGGTGGGCCTGTTGGTGCTCACAGGGTTCAGTGTGGGCCCACATCAGAAGATAAGAGTACGAAGTGTGTCTTATCAGAGCAGAGCAGTACATAAAATACGCATCTGTACTGAACAATTTGTGTCTTCCTCCATGTGTTATCTTCTTGCTTCTGTCACAGAGACTGCTGTTTCTGCGTCTTACAAAGTCTTGTCCTTCTGGAGAATGTGCACCTGTGTCCAGCAGTTATACTGACAGTAAGCAGAGCAGGACACTATACGCTGCTCTTTTTTTGCTCCTACCACGTACTGCTCAGTCATGCTGCTGCATTGCTGATTCGAGATGGAGCTGAAACGTAAAATCTCAATTTCAACCTGGATTTCAAGTTCCAGGAATTTGGGACTCCCTTGATATGAAGGGTTTTGTTTCAGATCCTTGTGATACAGTTGTAATGCCCAAATGGCTTCTGGGTCTGAGACTTGGTGTGATTCTTCTGCCTGTCTATGAGAAGGGAGCCAGTTGTCTCCTATTGACAGCAAAATTGGATCCAAAACTTCCAAACTTCCTGAAACTAATAACAAGTGCTCCTTTAATCTGTCTCTGGTAACAGAAGTTTGGAGGGTTTTTTTTTCTCTAGTGGTTCAGCAAGCTGGTTCTGACAATTTTGCAGGGGCTGGGGGAAAGGCAAAGCTGTGAATCCTAGTATGGATCAAGCCAACTCAACACTGTAACTGAAAGTGCAAACTAGGGGAAAATGCTGTGAGGTAGATAGAGAGGAGCTGTTGGTTTTAATTTTACTTACAGTGTTACCCGTACACTCTGAACTACGAAGCTGGTTGGCAGCTTGTTCGTTGGCATTTGGAGATAATACGGGAAGGATCCATGCCTTTTGTGCTGTCTGAACCTGCTCTTAAGAAATGTTTGCCAGAAATGGTCACGAATGGGTTTTTGCTTTCATGAACAATCTCAATATAGATAAAATGGGTTTTATTTACATTTTCTTTCCTATGGTTTTCTTTGGGAAAACATTTGGGTAAGTTTTTTGTTTTTTTTAAAAGGAAGCTTTTAGGTTTTGTTTAGCCTTGGGGTTAGTGCTTTACTGTATTAAGATGCAAACTAGTAATGAAATATCCTATACAATTTTGCTACCTTCCTTATATAGACAGACACTACTGTTGCGATACTTTTACATTGATATGGTTGTGAACATAAATCCACTTCAGACAATCACAGAAACAGAAGTTCCATCAAGCTAAGATGCACGCTCATTATTTAACAGATAAATAGCCCTTTAGGGGTTCTGACTGTGTCCTTATTGCAGGGACTTGGAAATTTTTCTCTGGGAGATGGTTTCCAGGTCTCAGCATTTGGATGACACTTAGTCCCTTGTAGTCATTAGTGCTATCTCAGGGACACGACCTTACTGCTTTAAGCGATTTTCAGGGCACAAAGTTATGAAAGGAGAAAGACCGAAATAGACCAAAATATATTGTAAGGAAACCTCTAGTCTGGAGTGTTTATTTTGTCATGATCATTAACAGCCAGTACATCTGCTTCTCACAGGTTCTTTTTTTTTGTGTTAGAAAGTGTTGACTCTTTGGAGAAATAAAACGGATGACAGTTTCACTCATATCACTCAATGAATATTTAAAAGCCAGGGTAGAGAAAGAGTTAAAGGAAAGGGAAATGATATTGCAGATTTGATTCTGTCACTGCTATTAGCTGGTATATTTCTACTCATAGAGAGTCCTTTTTAGTTTAGTACCATTTGTTTTAAGGTAAAAGTTAATCTAACAGCCACAAAAATAACCTGAGATATGTTTGAGAGACAACTGACAAAAATGACAAACAGATGGGAGGGTGTGCAAAGAAACAGTAAACCAATTAAGATTAGCATAATAAGCAATGCAATGAGATTATTGTAATGTTCAGTAATTACACTGAAGTAAGAAACTGATGGGTGGTGAATTTCTTATTTTCTGCTTGAAAGTGAATGAGTTGTTTCCTGCTGTTCTCTGCTGTCTGCATGCAGAAGTGTATTTTCAAAGCCCCTTCTGACCTTTTGGATGTGGGAACTTCAGCGTTTCCTTGGGCTGCCAGATACCCAGTTTGTTGGAAGCTGTATCCAGAACCATGGGTGCTCTCAGCTTGTGGAAAGCAGTTCCTGATGTGATTTCAGATATGATTTGAGGCTTATGTTTCAATCTTTGCATATTTTGCCTACTGAGAAGTCAGTGTTAGTGAACATACAAAGAATCTCTACCTTTGGGAGAGAAGTGAAATACCTAGAGTGATTCAGAGGTAAATGTTACCTACTTTGAATGCAGCCCTCTTTTCATGGTTGCATCAGGTGGTGTGATCTGTTAAAAAATATTCTGCTGAAAAGGCAGCAGTTCCAAGTAGGGAAGTCTGTCCAGTAAATGAGGCCAGGCATGTGAGCAACTGCAATCAAAACATGCTCTTTACTTCACAGACAGCAGGACAGATGGCACTGAAGTTTGTGAAATCAGGTAATAGGTTCTGATGGAGAGAAGCATGTTAAACATGTCAGTAAACCACAACTTGGAAAGCCCCCAATCATCTACTTGAATGATCAGAGCAGGTTCTCCCAGTGCTGACAAGTTGAAGGTCTGCCAGCATTTCCTCCAGGGAGTATGAAATACATAGAAAGTGAGAGGGCATGTTTTTGGGGAGAAAATGAAAGTACCTTGATATTCCCTTTGATATGTACGACTGTGGGACGAGTTCCCTTTTGTCTATATGCTTTGCTGCAGACCCAGCAAAGCCTGACTCCAGAAATTCAACTTCTCACATTCAAGTTTTAAGTTGAACTTAGTTCCTTTGAAGTAAGCTTGACCTGTACTGGGTTAGCATCTCTGAAGATCTGGTCTGTAGTTTCCTTGGCTATGCAAAATGTGCAGCTTGTAGCTGTGTGCTGGAAGAGCATTTTTTGAAAGAGAGAAGGCTGTTATCCTCTCTATTTCTGGTTGTATTTTTGTACAGCTGCCTAATGAGTCCCAGCTTGTGCAGTTATTATAACAGAGACCTGCACAGTTGGAACCTCTGTCAGCTCTGAAGCTACTGCTCTGCACACAAAGGAACATTTTCTAAAGTTGAGCAAAGTCTTAGAGACAACAGAAGTCTCTAAGGAAGCTTCATTGTATCCGAGGGTGTGAGTAGTTTTCTCTTCTCTGGCATTAGACAGTGTTGTGGCTTCAGGTAGCTGATTACCCCCCTACCAGCTCCCTGCACACCAGAGAGGAGGGAGTGTTACAGCAGAGCTGCAGCAGGACAGACTAATTTGAGAATTTCCTTATAGTATAAAAATCAGAGCATACGGGAAGTTTTCTTTCTCACCTTCTGCCATGTGAATGTTGATTTTACCCTGTTCTTTTTTAGCACACCACTTGGGCTTGATTTGTTCACATAATAGATAAATTCAGGATATGTGATCTCTGACATGATTGTGTTGGGGTGCAGCAAAGACTGGCTGTGCTCCTTAAGAGATGAGGGTCTGGCACCTGCATACAATAACACGATGGGCAGGACAGGGGTCTGGCTGGGGCAGGGTGCATCTCCACCTCAGCAAGACAAGCATAGCCAAGTTGGGGATAGCAGTCAGCATCAGCTGAGAGTCCAGATCCTCCGACACATCTATGGTAACGAGACTGGTCAAGCTGAGAATGTAAGTCAGGATCAGGACCACATCCAGTAACACCAGGGAGTTCCATAGTGGTAAGTAAAGTGGATCTGGGGTGAAGCTGGGAAGTCAGTTACAGTTCAGGGTCTGGATCAACAAGGTCCCTTGCCAGGCACAGGAAGGGCTGGAGCTGGAGACAGGGCTGAGCTTTGAGCTGGGCAGAGGTGTTGTGGGGAGGTCCTTGGGAAATCAGAGTGACTCAGACCTTGGCTTTGAACTTGCATCACTCAGTTTGTGTTAGAAAAGCTGAGTTTCATGCTCTCTTTGCATCACTGTTGGGGAAGAAGGAATGTTCAAAGCAAATTGTGGGGCCTTTTGTACAAACTCCACAGTGGAGCAGGTGAGAGGCAAATGCTACTTTTAGGTAGGTGAGGGGATCATTCCCTTACATAGCCTGTGGACTGGCCATAATAGGGAATTGGAAGAGCTCTGCTGGCTGAGATGGACCTCACATTGTCAACTGGAAATGGACATAAGCTACTGCTTCTTTCATAGGAAAAAACATGCAACAACTAACACCTTCCAGTCTCTTCTCTTATAGTAGGTGGGATTGTGGGACTCGCAGCTCTTGTCCAGCTGGGGTTTGAGCCTGGCTTTGAAGTGCCTTCATGTGCTGCTGCAACAGGAGTTTAAGTTGTTCCTCAATTTCCATTCATCCTTTCCTCAAATACAGGTGTGGTTCAGGCTCCACACTTGCCGCTGAAGCAGTATTTCCGTGGTTCACTCCAGAGGAATTTGGTAGGCTGAATGGAGGTGTGTGTGTACACTGCCTGGTTGGGTATCTCCAGTAATTTCATGCTGCTTTAAATGCTGATGACTGTTTTG
Organism: Thinocorus orbignyianus; assembly: GCA_013400375.1. NCBI lineage: Eukaryota > Metazoa > Chordata > Aves > Ciconiiformes > Thinocoridae > Thinocorus > Thinocorus orbignyianus. Next base: position 214,211 of record VXBW01006924.1, read on the forward strand.
GCTGGCTCTGAAGGGTGATGGCTTTAGCTTGATGGGGGTTTTTTAGAGCCATTCAATATCCTCATCCTGTTCAGTCTCTGAGACAGGGAAAACATGCACTCCAGATAAGTGGTGTGTGGCAGAGATAAATCAGCTATAAATTGCTTGATTTCCTTTCAGAGAGTAGCTGCTTTTGCATAATTTTTTCAAAGAATCTTGGAGGGGCATGAGATGGCAGGGACTATACCACACTCTTTCTTTAGCACAGAGACATATTGCCCTTTTTCAAGACGGAAATGCCAACTTGCATTTTGCTGTGCATTGCTCAGGAGCTGTCTGCACAGGTTTTACAAGCCTGAGATGAAGGAAGGGAAACTACAGTCAGACGGATGACCTTGAAACAGTCAGTCGGTGGCAACTTCCTTTGTACTACCTACAAGTCTGTGGCTGGATTGCATTCACTACTCTTCATTCTTAAAAAAGTTATTCTTTCAAGTGTTGTCAAAGAATCTCGTTTGCCTTCAAGCACTTTTTTGGATGTGATTCAAGGGGCAGTGGGAAGATGAAGTTTAGAGAAAAGTGGTAGCCTGTTGCCTGTGAGCTTCTGGTCTGCAGTGCCTTTGCTGAATCTGACCTGAGGGTTACTAAGGCAAGTCACTTTTATTTTATTTAATTTATTTTGGTTTATTTTTATTTTGTTTTATTGTATTGTATTGTATTGCATTGCAGAGATTTGTCAGCTAGCAATGTGACTTGAACCAACAGTTCATCTCACACAGTGGGTACTGCACAGCAGTTGGTGTGCTAACTATCTCAGCCTGGTGCCGGAAGCTGAAAACAGAGAGTAACTCTCCATCTGCCAAGAGTTCAAGAAGCGGGGAGGGAACCCAAGGACAAGCATCTGCTGACAGCTAATGCAGAGGTGGAGAACAAGGAAATTGGGGGGGGATCCATAGGTGGATCTGAAAGATGTTTTCTTGTGTTTTACAGATTATTTTTTTTTATTTTTATAAGAGAGGAAGTGTGAAATGAAGTCTACATTGTGTTAGCTCTGACCTGACAATGAATAATGTTTGGTAGTGCAGTCATGTTACAGGTACAGTCACAGGTTCAGGTTGCATTAGACAAAAGAATCTCTATTCCAAGTCAAATTTAGCTATTCATTTGGAATAGAGAGGTAAACTCACATCCCTTTCCATAGCTGCAATTTAAAATAAAACAACAATTAGAGAGGGAGGATCTTAAATAAGAACTGTACTTGCACCATCCCTATTGCTTCAGGGCCTTGAGATCATTCTGGTTTAACTGAGTAATTCTGCTGTGCTCCACCACTTTTTGTCATGTTTATAAATGGTTAACCATTACATGCCTTTGGGCTCCAGTTGCAGGATTCAGGATGGCAGGCAAGCTCTGCCTCTTTGCAGACCATCATGAGAAAAGTATGTTTCTGTGAATCTAAGTGGAATTGGCACTTCTTTGTTTTGCTGATTTACCTCAGAAGAAAATCCCAAGTAGCTTTTACTTTACCTAATCAGTAAGGCAGGGAAAGTTACTGTGATGAGACTGGGTATCCTAAAAGACAGTAATATTCTTCCAGTTTCTAAAACATAAGTTTATATTAAAATTACTTGCACAGAACATGGTTTGAGTGGTTTCAGAAGGAGATGCTACTTGATTTTGTGAAGTGCAAGATACCCTGTACTTGTGGAAGGCCGTAATGGTACAGAATCTAACACGCAGATCTCTGCTTTTTTTCAGAACAGAAAGCTAGAGCTTATCAGCAGAAATATAGTACCTTTTGGGATAGATTCTTTGGTGCTTGAAAGGCATTTAGATACATTTTAGATACCAGCTGTTATGTGTGGCTTTTCTTGCCTTATAGCATGTGTTATTTGAATTGGATGCTGAATTTTTGGCTAGATGTATGGGAATGTTTTCCTGCACACAGCAGCAATATTGCTATCCCTTGGGAAAATAACTTTCCCTTCACACGTTTGCTGAGAAGGATGCTTGAGGCACTTAACGCCCCATAGTTAGGAATGGCAGTTATACTTATGGACTTCTGTTATTTTCTTTGGAGTTGGAAGCATTTCTAAAAGGGAAGATAAAAAGGAAAAGTTATAGCTGTGACCAATTATTGCTGCAAAGCCTGAGAGATTAAAACTGTGTGCTTCTGTCGATGGTATGCCAGAGTAAAAAGCTTCAGCCCAGAGGCATCTTGAGAAGCCTGAAGGTGGTCCAAGGGAGACCCCTTAACAAGAACTGCAAAATTCTGCTCTTGCAGCTGAGTAACCCTGTGTATCTGCACAGGTTGGGAACCAAGGGGCTGAGTAGCAATCCTGCTGTGAGGGCCTTGCAAGTGATGAGGGATGGTCAAGCTGAATGTTGACCAACAGCACACTCTGTATGTGAATAAGGTGAACTACATGCTGGGCTACATAGAGAGGACTGTGGCTTGCAGGTTGAAGAAAATTATTCTCTCTCTGTTTGACACTGACGGGGCTTTGCCTGGCATGCTGTGTCTAGCTTTGAGTCTCCCACTTCATGAAGGATGCCAAGAAACTAAAGCAGGTCCCTCAAAGACCTGTTGGGACGGCTAAGGGCTGAGAGCACATGAATTATGGGCAGAGTTTGAGAGAAATGTGTTTGTGTACTCTGGTAAGGAGAAGCAAAGAGGCTGTCCAATAGCAACTGACAACTACTTGAAGGGAGTAGCAAAAATGACTGAGCCAAACCCTTCCTAGTAATTGCAAGTAGTGTGTCAAGGGTGCTGTGGCCAGAGGTTGCAACTTGGAAGCTTCAAATGACTTAGGAAGAGCTTTTTCACTTGTTGGGGTCTGCAGCTCTGTAATAAGGTACCTGAAGATTTGAAGATCTATATTTGGACATTTTCCATACTAAGATAGACCAAACCATGGCTGGGTTGATCTAATGTTGGCAGTAGTCCTTGGAGAATAACATTGGGTTAGAGACCTGGAGAGCACACACCAACACTTCTGCAGGTCTGTGTAAACCTTGACTCCTGGCCAGACAGGACTACAATGAACTACAGTGAAATGGGGAGCAACATCACTGGAATGATGTTTGACTTGGTCTTGGAGCAAGGTGAATCATTGACTCAGCTGGTAACAAGGCGAAGGTATGTGTTTCTCTCTTGGCATTTCCTCCCAGTTTATTTGTCACAAGCCATGGTTCTTGCTGCCTCTGGATGAGACATTATTAAAAATAATTTGGCTAAAAATAGACTGTAGTGAACCAGACTCCCTTGGTTCATTTGACAGTGTGCCCTGCTTTCACCTCTTTCATCAGCTGTCTTTTTTCTTTGAATTAAATTTGTGGGGTTTTGTCTCTTTTTTAAAAAATCTTCCCTGGATTTTTAGTTCTTCCTGAAACTTCCAAGAGAATGTATGGTTCAAGGAGAGAGCTAACAGAATGTCTTGCCTTGTTGTTGTACGGTCACGCTCAAGTATTTAATGGTGCTTGTGACTAGCAATTTTCAGCTGAAGCAAAATGTGTAGTTGTCAGTTGGTTAGACTACTAATGCACTGTAAGACAAAGTGTATCTTTAACAAAAATAAATAGGACCATATTCTCAGCTTGATTAAACTGCTATAACTCAGTTGATTTCAGTGAGGTCATGATAGTAAAAACTGTATTTTCCTTTTAAGTCTTTTTAACTCTGTATTGCATGTTGGATAGCATTGAAGGGGGAAAATGAAATAAAAGTATCTGTATTATAGTGGAACAGTTAGTAGTGTACTTCAGACAAGACAACTTGCTACATTGTTATTAATTGGATTAAAAATTGTTGAGATAAATGTAGGAAAGTGCTAATAAGCAGAAGGTTGGTTCAACTTACATCTGTTGTCTTCCATGTAGTTTTCCTATTTTCTTAATAAATAATTTGTGTTATTTCAGACAGTTTCAGTAACTATCTGAAAGAAGTCATAAGGAAAAGTTGTGAGATCCTCCTGTGAGGAAGATAAAGAAATGTTTTAAAGATACTTGGAAAGCTGAATATGGGTAGGAATAAGAATGAAATTCATTATGGTAGAAGTCAAGAGAATATGCCTGATAAAATAATTTGCACTGATGTTTGAAGGAAACAAGTGATTTCAGAAGTGTATGTATCAGATTGCCATACCATATTGCAGACATGTACAATAAAAAGCTCAAGTAGGAGTACAGGCTGGTTTTGTTGAATAAGTTATGTCTCATAACAAAGAAGTAATGAAAACTCCTTTACCTGCCTTTTAAAATAAGGTCTATGAAGTCTGGTTTGGAATTTTCCAGTACCAATGGAGGTTCTTAATAGTGTACATGAAATTACAGGAGAGGAATGAGAAGGTAAGAAAAAGCATGATGGTGATTGTAAGCAACAGCGTAAGAATTTGGCAGAATATGGTAGAGGAGAACAAGTATGATAACATGGAGGGTAAAATGAGAGAAGAGGAAAAGGAAGTCTAACAGTAAATGAATGAGTTTTAGAAAGGCTAAGTTACTGGGGGGGCAAAAATCTTCTTGTCTGTGGATGTCTTGATGGTGCCACCAAAGTAACATGAATCTGGATGGCTGTGAGGGAGATAAAATGTACTTAACAATTCTGCAGTGGCTAAGTCACTTAGGGTGAATTAAATAGCTTGTGCAAAGTGAGTTCAAGAGTAAAGTTCAAAATGAAAGCAGTAATCAATCCTCAGTGAAGAATAAACAAGCCTAAGATGTGTACCTTGCTAACTACACATAAGAATTGGTTCTGAATTGAGTCTTTGTTTCTGACTTTGTCTTGAGGGCACTGGTTCTTGCCTTTTCATGAAGAGGCAAAAATAATTGGAGATCATTTTCACCTCTGAAAACCTGTGTGACCTACCTTCTATAGATCTGGTAATTTAAAATAACTCCCAGCTTATACGCATTTTAGTGCTGTCCTAGTCTGAGAACACTTTTTGGTCTCCACAAACTCTGCAGAAGTACTTGCTGTTACATTAAAAACACCAAGTAGTGTTTGCATTTATCCTGAGTTCTAATTAATTCGCATGTACTGAAGAATGTCTAGGAGGTGTCACTCTACTGAAGGTATAAATACTTTTTAATAAAATCAGAAGATGTGTTACATCTTTGCTTTAGGTAAAACTCTTCCTCCACATTCCTCAGTCAGTGCGGTTCAGAATGAATGTGAAAGGATCTAAGAGAAGCCTATTCTTTATAGTTTCTGTATTCACATTTTCAGGTTTTTTTTGCACATGTAGGAAGTTCAGAATCCTACAATTTTAGCTATGTCAGACAAAATGTGTATGTAAGAGGTTTAAAGTTTAGCGTCGTGATTCAGGCACTATGTATAAATTCTTCTATTTCATGGGTTGGGCTTTGTTCTGTCTTACACTTATGGGAACTTCAGATTATTGTATTAATATTTTTGAATTGTCCACCTAATTTCTGGAAATGGTTTTGTTATGTTCCATATCAGCAGGTTTTATAGTCTTTCCTATTCAGGGAACCAGACCTGTGTCCAGCTGAATTCTATGTGAGGCATTGAATGACTCTAATAGAATCTGACTTAAAGAATGGAGGCAAACTTAGGGTCTTCATCAGAACATATGACAGCTGCATTTCCTTGCTGAAGTAGTTGTGTTGCTTCTCAGAAGCTGATTGCTTGAGGAAGAAGTGCTGTCAGCTGCCTTGGACTATAGAAGAGCTGTGTAAGATAATTAATTGCAGAATCAGAATAATTTGGGTTCAGAAGGGTCTTTGGTGATTATATAGGACAGCTGAGAAACCAGGTCTTACTAGATCAAGTTATTCATGTGCTTGTCTAGTCGAGTTTTTAATATCTTCAAGGATGGTGACTCCTTGATCTTTCTGTGGAGCTCTTCCAGTGATTGACCACTCGTTTCTGAGCATTCATTTCTATTTCTATTCAGTAAATCTATGACTACAAAAAGAATGATGCAATGGAAAAGCTCAGTCTGAGGCATCTGAAAATCTAATGAGAGCAGAATGACTTTTCTTGCTCTCAGCATTCTTTGTTATAAACAAGTAGTAACGTTACCTACAAGGCAGCAGGAAATGTAACAATACTCACAATATCTTCACTAATTCATTGCTGCAAAATGGTCTTTTTCTTCCATCACCCTTAAATTGGATGGAAGAGTTGAGAAAAGGGCTTGGATGATTTTTACAGTCAATGTATTATTTTCTCAATCCATTCTATAGAATTACATATATGGTTAAAAGAGGAGCAGAAAGCTCTTGTAGCTTATACCAATGAGAAAGAATGAGCAGAAGCAGAGTATTCTCTTCTTCGCACTACAGGAACCTTCCACGTGATTATGGTGAATTTAACTTTTGTCTGAGCTTTTTCATGGATATCACACTGCTTGGAGTTCCTTTGAAGTAATTGTTGATGGCTTCATATCTACTGAAGTAAAACATAAACAATGGATCATCTAATCTGAACTGTATATCCCACCTTGAAGAATTTCACTGTGGTCATCTGGCTTTGAGCTTGTGTTTATGTAAATTAGCTGTGAAGTACCTTAGGCAACATGGTGGGAAGCCTTCTAGGACTCTTGCATTTTCACTTCCTCAGTGGCCCACAGGAACAGGGTGTGCCTCATCTAATATTCTCACTCACTTTCTTTTTTATTGTTCTTATCTAACCATTTCCACAACTCACTTTCCTCTTGCTTCTGAGAATGTTGGGTAAATCCAGAAGTCTGGATTACAGACTTCCCTTACAGATGTAAGGGATACAGTCCCTTCCATCTCCACTTTACATAAAATGGCTTTTTTCTTCACACAACTTAAAACAGATCTGCTTGCAAACCTGTTTAATTTTATTGCCTGCTAAGTCTGATTAACAGTGTCTTTACCTTGTGGAATTACCATTGTTATGGTCTTATGTACAGCAAATTTATTAGCATGCAACTTTTTGTCTGAACTGACGATAAGCCTGTGTTATCATAGAGAAGGATCCAATGTTGATTTTATGTGATACCCTGTTCAATGTTCCCGGTCCGATGGAGCCTAGAAACCCACCACCAGGACTGAGAGATGAAAAAACTGACAATGAATCTTAACAATACTGAAAAATAACCTTTAGGAGCCAGGTTTCTTGCTGGCTTGTAGGGAGGAGGAAAATGAACCATGTGAATAGAAAAAATGAAGAATCTTTAATTAAAGGCATTAACAAACAAGCAAAAATCCTTGAGCAATTATCACTGATATTATTTCTAGATGTAATTTTTCATAAGCTTTCTCTTCATTTTGCTTCTAGGATTTCCCTACTGCCCTTACTCTTCTGCAAGATTTTTTTTCCTCTGATTTACATTTAGAATTTTGCTTCCTTCTCCCACGTGCATGCAGGAAAAAATATTTTTATTGCTATAGCTGGTGTTATCTGCTCGTCAGTAGGATGTGAAAGGCCTTGAATATTTAGTTTGCTATTTTTTATTTCCCTTGGTGCCTTTTCTCACCAAATGTCAGACTTTCAGATGCAGAGTGGGCTGGTGGAAAAGAGGCTGCTTGAGGGAGTTGTGACATGGAGTAGGATTGAATTCTGCATGTTAGAAACTGACTATCCTGCAACCACACGAACTGAAACCCCAGGTGAATTACAGTTCTGGAGTCCCTTCCCTTCTCTACTGCTGAGGGTAGCACTGGAGGAGATGGCACAGCTGACAAAAGCAAATGTGTTCTCCAATTCATATAGGGCTTTTAAATTATATTTCTGTTCTGGAAAACAGCCGTGTAAAAGGTACGTTGCTATACTTTTTGGACAGTGTTGCTTGTGGCATCATAATTTGAGGTGCTGAATTCAAAGAGACGTTCTTTTCTTTTTGCCCTTGTTATTCTTACAAGACCAAGGTAGTAAAATTACATCATTGGCCTAATGGAATTTTCTTATAGTTTTTACAATATTTGCTATTTTTTCTAGGTTCCCAGCTTTTCTATTCCTGTTAATACTTCAGAATATTGGTTTTCATTTTTCTGTGAGCACATTTGTAGCTTCTTTTTTCTAGAGAAAAAGGTGTCACTCAAATGTCATACTTCCTAGAGTCACTTAAGTGTTCTGGAAGATTCAGACTCCCAACATTTAAAAAAAGAAATGTATTCTGCATTTTTATCCAGCTTCACAATTTTTGGAGTTTGATTCCTGATTTCTGTATGCATAAGATTAGCGGTATTAAACTGAACTGGATTTCATTCCTTTTGTATCTGCAACACACTTTTTAAAGAAGTACAGTGAGCTGACTCAGTCAACTACATATCAGAAGAACTGTGGGAGATAGTAGGGTTGCCTAAAGATCGTTTTGGGCATGATGGGAATTGTCAGGTCTCTGTTGTTATTACTTTGGGTCAGCTACATGACTTAGAATGTGAGGGGTGATTGGAATGTGCTATTCCTTCTTAAACCTTTGAGGAGAAAATGTCCTGTCATCTGGAATAAATTGCTAACTGTTCTCTCAATTAAGAGAAGCTGAGAAAAATGGTGGGGACATGGTGTCAGTTTTGTAACATTGTATTTCATGGCCCAGTAGCAGGCTAACAATTCCCCATAGCAGGGATTTGGTGGTCAGTTCCTTCTTCAGCTATAACCTTTCCCAGATGTGGTTGTGGTTGCTATCAGAAGACAATAAATTCAAGGAAGCCCTTACTTTGCACTGACCTTAAGGATACTTAACTGTTTTAAGCAGAGGACTGCATCACACGTGGGTCTGAAGTCAAGGTGTTTTGCTGGGTGTGTGCTTTACACCTGGCTTTATATTTCTCCAGCCACCTTGGATAAAATAATATAATAATTCTTGGCCCGCTTCTTTTCTTCCACCATGTGATCTCTAGCTTAGACTAAACTGTTTCAGAGATGTGTTTGATCTCCACTACAATGGTTAGGATCCCTGAAAGTCATGGTGACAAATTAATCTCTTGGATTACCCACATGCCTTGTTGCTTTTGTCCTGCCTTGACTAACAAGTTTTGACAAGTAAATTATCAGGTCAATAGCCCTTGTCAGAGGAGGCTGATTGAGAAAATGGGAAGCAGCTTCAAAGCACAAATGGTTTATTGTCACAAGAACATAGCAGATCTTCAGGGATGTTGAACCCAATTATCCATATCCTCCTTGGATAATGCCAAGCTGCTTCAAGCTAATTACCCAGAGTTTAGACCAATCTGGATATGAATTTCATCTAGTTCTAATGAAGTTTCATTCTTTGGCTTTGCTCGTTTCAACTGCAGTGAATTTAACTTTTGAGTTAATGTTGGTTTTGTTTTAATTACATTGCAGCAGACTAATTAGATGGCTCGGGACTAGATGCTTAATAACTTGATATTGCATATTATTAGTGCTGTCATTTAATATTAGAAGATGAAAGAAAGTTATTACTAAGTACAGGGGATTTGGAGCTTATTCTTCCAGGAGAAGCAGCTTGAATTTTTCCACTTCTTGTTTCAGTCTCCTTCGATTTAGTGACTGATAGAGCTCTTAGTAAAGTCTATAAAAAGATTCCCATTGATTTGAACGAAGCTTTTATAGATGCTGATTTAGGTCTCAATTTAGAAAAGTACTTCAGCAGGTGATTAAATAAGTTTCCCTATCAACAGAACTTAAGAACATGTTCAAAAAAAGTACTGAAGCATGAGTCAAGAGTAAGTGTAATTTATTCAGAAATGCTTACCTTCCAATTCATCAGAAGAAAATACTAAATCATTTTAAGGGGGGGCTAACCGTCTAGTATTCACCTTTCTTTTTAAATTTTGACCTTGTAGTCAGGACTGATTTATCTTTCTCATTTTTTGCTTTGGCTAATTAGGGAGAAACCACAAAAGCTTATTTCCAGTTTATCTGCTACCTGATTCACCAACGGCTTGTATTTTTCAAGTCTGCCTCTGGTCTCTCTTACTTTTTCAGTTCTGTTGACTGGCATTTGATTTATCTAAATTGAAGGGGAATATTACTCTGTAATTCTTGGGGGTTGAGATTTGTACCTGCTAATTTCGGAGAGATGGCTTGTTAGTTTGCTGTGAGATCAGGATCAGGTCTTTGGGGTTCTTAGCCTTCATTTGCTCACTCAGTCTTGCATTCAGCAAAGCACTGGCAGTGAAACAAACCTTTAAGAAGCCCCAGGGAAGTCAATGGGACCGTTCACCTCCATCAAATTTAACATGCAAAGATGTTTGGGACTATATTCAGTGCATGATCTTTGCATCACCAGATCACTTTGGGTCTTCTCATGTTATTCCAGTGTTTACTACCTCTTGTATGTACCTACTTGTTCTGCTTGCTAGTTCAGCATCTCTGTGGGAAGTGCAGATGGTCCCAGAGAAGGAAGCAAGTGCAGAAACTTAACAGTTGCATATCACTACGCCCTTGTCTTTGTTTCTTTAAAATTTATGTGGGACTTTTGTGGTTCAAATTGAAGTTCTTATATTAAAACCTATTTATTATAGTTTTTATATTAAAATTGTTTAGGTTTTAGAATGACTATGTGCATTACTAGCAGTCATTAAGATATTGTTGGAAGAAACAATTTTTTAAAAAATTGCTCTGCTGCTTTGCTTTCTGCTTTTTTTTATTCTAAAACCTACTGGATCAGTTATGATTGCTGTGCTTCTTTTTTGATCAGCACAGTGCGATTTATTTATTTATTTATTCTGGAAACAGAAAGACTGTGTGTTTTGAAAAAACTCTAGTCTTTTCTGGAGGAAAAGAATGTTAACATTTCTAGTGATACAAACTTTAATAACATTTCTGCACCTTAAAGTTTACAATGTGTGTTGAGATGCAAAGATACAGCAATTGGAAATTTAGGTCCTTTCATGCTTCTCTACTTGATGAAATTTATATTTCAGCAAGGCTGGTCAAAAGCTTACTTTGCAGGTTTTTTAGTTTAGGATGATGAACAAAGGCTCCGCTTGTCTGAGGAGTCAAGCTTTCTGTTTTCTACCTAGAAAATTATGAGACTTTAAACAGACATCAGAATACTTTTGTTCCAATCTTGTTTTGTTAAGTTTTAAAAGTCTCATATTTGATACCATGACCACAAGTAGTTTTTGTTGTTAGCTCAGACTCTGAGGAAAGCACTTAACAGATTGCAAATGTTAACAATACTGATAAGCTGCAAGCACTTGTTTCATAAGGTATTAGAAACAGGGGGAGTTTGTATTTTGACACAGATAGTACTATGCCATCCCTATGTAGTCTGCGGATCCCATTATGTTGGAGTGAATTATTATAACTGACTCTGTTGCTGTTACACTGCTTTCTGCTAGCGATGTCATGTGTACCTAAGAGAAAATCTGAATATTTCTAGACCTAACTGAAATTACTGTTGTTTGGATGCAGTGACATAACAGGGAATGTGAAGACGACATCCATTCAGACCCTTGTCTTTCCATGTTTGGGTGCTGTTAGAATACGAGAGATTTGCTTATAGTGCCCCAGAGTTGTAAAGGAACAACAGATATGGCTAAAAACCTCACAGATATAAGCAAGCAAGTGTAAATGAGATGCTGCAGAGTTGCTTCAAATAGGAAGTACGAAAGACTGAAATGTAATAATACATAACCAGAATGTTCTCTCTTAGAGATTCTTGGCACATAATGCATGGAATAGAATGCAAATAAATCTGTTTTAAATAGTTATCAATAGATTATTGTGTTGGTGTTAAACAAATTTACTATTTGGATTACAAATATTGATTCTGCACGATGTACCCATTGCTCTTTAGAAAGTCTTCTGCAAATGCCTACTTCACTGGGAAGCCACAAGAGGTCTGCGTGCAGATGCATATTGCAGTCACACCCAACATACAGCTAGACATACAGACATTGTGTAAATATTTTTTATTGGTATCTCCTCAGCTGTGGCTCATGTTGGAAAATCCTAGCTTTTTGAAATTATCCCAGTTACTTAACACTGAACCCAGCTCCTTCATGAAAGCAGCGTTGAAGATATGACTTCAAAGGGGCTAAGAGCTGTGAACTGCTGTAGAAACACTCTTGTGCTAAACAAGTTGCCAGACAGTGACTGTGGGTTTTCAGGAAGGCTGAGAGGCCGTACCTGTGCTGTTTGACTTGAGTGAGCCTGTGCCATTTCTGTGCATTTTGATTTTGTAGGTGGGAAGAGAGTGTAATCCAAGAGATTTGGTTAGCGTTCGTATATGTAAGCTATATAGCTGCTCAGTAAGGATGAAAGAGGAATTGGGGAGAAGATAACTAATTAGAATGATGGATGAAATTCTATATCCAACAAAGCACAGGAAATCCATAACAGTCAATTATTGAGCCCTAGTTTTAATTTTTTTAGTCCCCAGGCCAGTTCTCTAACCACAAAATATTGTTAATGTCACCACAGCTAGTTTTATACCAGATAGACAATATTAGAAATTATTCTTGCGTGGCATATTATATAGCAGGAGCAAGAGTGAAGCCTTTTTAAAATGTGCCTTTCAAAGCATAATGGGAGCAAGAATAATTTTCCTATCAAGTGTAAATTCCCTGCTGTTACTTCACATTTCTTTTAGCACTTACTACTACTGAAGTGGGGAGAGGGAGAGGAATCAAACCTTTTGTCTACTTCTTTTTCTTTTTACAGTATGAAGCAGCTGTAGCTATAAAATAAGTGCACTAGTATGAAAAAACACCTCAATGTTTTAAACAGCTGGCAAGGAATCATAAACCAGACTGGAAGTTTTGTATTTCTGAGAAAGCAGTTATTGTAAATTAAGCCAGGTTTATTTATGAGGCTTATTAATGTGAAATATAGAATCAGTGTTCTGCGGGTTTCACAGACAGGTACTCTCTTAAGGGACAGAGTAATTATGGTCATAAATACTGTGATCCTGATAGGTAGAAGGAAGGGAGGAAAGGTTGGAAAGGTCTGTGAACAGATTTTGAGGGGGTGTGCTGTTTCCAGCAGCAGTTAGCAGGAAAACCTGTTCAGAAGTATGAATGCAAAAAAAAAATTGTATCACTAGCCATAGGTTATTACAGATTTCTCCTTACCTAAGTATTTCGGGTAGAAAAAGATGTTCAAAAGTGGTCTGCTTCAAATGAAGTTAAGGTGAAAATTATGATGTTCTTTACAAGTCAGTACCCTTGGCAGGCCTGGCACCCACTGAAGGCTTGCGGAGCCCCTCCTGGGGATTGCCCAGCTGGAGGGTGAGGCGCAGTGTGGGTGCAGTGGCCAAGGCCTGGTGACCTGCAAATGGAATAAGGTTTTCAGAAAACCAGACAAGTTTATTTTGATGTGGCTGAGGGCAGTAAGAATTACTAAGCCAGTAATCTAACAACGCCAACTCTGATCCTGCTGCTGTACTTGTTGCCTGCTGTAAATGGAAAACTCAAAATCAGAACACCACCTTTCAGTGTGTGTGCAAAACATGGAGGAAGTATTTAAAGTACCTCCCTGGTACATTCTGTATATACATTCTGAAATCAAAGCTGCTCCAGTGCTCTGCTACACTTGTGTACAAGGCATTTGCGTGGGTGCGGAAGAAACCAGGAAGCCCTGCTGGCCCATCCCATCCCAGGCCCCATTTTGGCTGGGCTGCCCCATGGGGAGGCTGGTGTCCAGCCCAGGATCCAGCTGACAGACTGGTTTTCATGTATGGCTTTTTTTGGTAGCAGTCCCACAATCCTGGCTGCAGTATAGTCTGATGGGGTGCCTTATCTTCAGCCCATCTTCTGCAGGTCTTGGCTAGACTCCCTGAGCTGACCCCAAGCTTCTTTCATCAGCTCACACCATTGGGCATGGCCAGTAGCACCCGGTGGTGTCCCCAGGCTGCCCTACCCACCCCCCTGGAATGCAATGAGATGGCACAAGGATGGTGGCTGGCTCCAGTCAAGTTGCCCGGGTCTTCTGACCAGTACCAGCTCATGTCGAGCACCACTCTGCTGCAGGGGTTGCAATACAAACTGCCTTTGTTGTGCTCCATAAATGTCATGCTCAAGAAACAATCTGGGTGCATGTCTATATTTGTACCCCGATGCTCTGACCTTTCAGTGATCTCCAAATATGGAAAATAGTTGTTGCATTCAGGTGTTGCCTCAGGTATCTGTCAGTAATTAGTATCACTGTTACAGCATCAAAAGTGCTTAACACTGAAAGCCTCCCTTTGTGGCTGTCATGTTGTTTAACTGTACTTCCTGCTGTGCAATAAAGGCATGGTTGCTTTCAGGAGATGCATTTTTCTACCCATTTGCCAGAAAAGCCTGATGACCATGTATTGGAGGGAACAGAGGTTACAAATACATCAGAGTAAAGCTATGTAGGAGAAAGGGTGTTGTAAAATAGAAGTATTTCTGTGAGAAGGTAGCCAAATGGTAACTGCTGTAAGTCAGACTTGTAAAAAGGAGAAAAAAGGGAATATTTTAGCAGCCCTTAAAGTTCCCTGTGATAATGCCGCCTGCTTCAGAAGTAGGGTGTTTTGTTCCACTGGTGAGATAGCTTTGGTGTAACTGGACCATGATGATGTGATGGTCACATGAGCTTTATCCTTGTGTTATTCCTACTTTTGGGTGGGCAGTAGCTACCAGTAAATAAACGGTCCATACAGTATGACATTTTTAGCAAGTTTCTTATAAACTGCCAAATAACCTTCAGGAGATAACAGAGACTTTCTGCTGCTTCAGACTTGGGATGTAGTTTGAACCAGTAACCCAAAGGTGAGTGGTTCCTTATTTCATCAGCCTGATTCATGCCTTTCCCCTAGGCTTTTCAAAAAGGTAGGGAAACAGTGAGAGCCGCTAATTGACTGCCTCCAAATTTTAGTTCATTGCTTCTCCAGTCTTTTCAGGGCTCATGTGATACCATTTTGTGTTGAATGTTTTTTCACAAAAGGTAAATGTGGTCAGTGCAGCACAGCTGGGTTATAACAGAGTCACAGAATCATAGAATCGTCTAAGTTGGAAGGGACCTTTAAGGCCATTGAGTCCAGTCCGACCGTTAACCTAGCACTGCAAAAGGCACCACTAAACCATGTCCCCAAGCACCACATCTACCCATCTTTTAAATACCTCCATGGATGGTGACTCAACCACCTCCCTAGGCAGCCTGTTACAATGTTTGATAGCCCTTTCTGTGAAGAAATTCTTCCTGATATCCAATCTAAACCTCCTCTGGTGAAAATTAAGGCCATTTCCTTTTGTCCTATCACTTCACTTGTTACTTAGCAGAGGAGACCAACACCCACCTCACTACAGCCTCCTTTCAGGTAGTTGTGGAGAGCAATAAGGTCTCCCATCAGCCTCTTGTCCTCCAGGCTGAACAACCCTAGTTCCCTCAGATGCTCCTCATGAGGCTTGTTCTCTAGACCCTTCACCTCAGCTTCACTGCTCTTCTCTGGACATTGTCCAGCACCTCAATGTCTTTCTTGCAGTGAGGGATTCAATTTGAACACAGTATATGAGGTGCAGCCTCACCAGTGCCAAGTGCAGGGGAACAATCACTTTCCTAGTCCTGCTGGCCACTCTGTTCCTGATACAGGCCAGGATACAGTTGGCTTTCTTGGCCACCTGGGCACACTGCTGGCTCATATTCAGCTGGCTGTTGCCCAATACCTCCAGGGTCCTTTCCAAGCAGCAGCTTTCCAGCCACTGTCTCCCAAGCCTGTAGCATTGCATGTTACGACCCAAGTGCAGGAGACCCAGCACTTGGCCTTGTTGAATCTTATACCCTTGGTCTTGGCCCATTCATCCAGCCTGTCCAAATCCCTCTGTAGAGCCTTCCTGTCCTTAAGCAGAGCAACACTCCTGCCCAACTTGGTGTCATCTGCAAACTTAGTGAGGATGCACTCGATCACCTCATCCAGATCCGTTGATAAAAGTCTTAAACTGAACTGACCCCAGTACTGAGCCCTGGGGAACACCACTTGTGACTGGCTGCCACCTGGATTTAGTTCCATTCAGCCCAACTCTTTGGGCCCAGCCATCCACCCAGGTTTTCTTACATAGTGAAGTATATGCCCATCCAAGCCATGAGCAGCCAGTTTCTCCAGGAGAATACTGTGGGAAACGGTGTCATGTCAAAGGCTTTACTAAAGTCCAGGTAAACAACATTTACAGCCTTTCCCTTGTCCACTGAAACAGGTCACTGCTTATGAGTTAATGGAGACAGGGGACCAATACTCTTTCTTGTGGTGCTTTCTGAGCACAGCCTCTCAGCAGAAATGTGCAATGAGGAACCTGCCACACAGCCGTTAAAATCCCAAAAGGGAAAATTCCTTCAGCCAGAAGAAAAATTTTCCCTAAGCCGCTGACTGTGTGACAGGGTATTAATGGCACTGTCTCCCAGTGATGCAAACCTCTTTAAAAGTGCAAACCTTAGCACAATAAATACTTCAGGGCATAATCTGATTAATGGCTAGGATCAAGCTGAACTTTCCCACACAGGTTTATATTACAGAGTACTGTTTGACATAAGGTAGTGCAGTAGTGACTGACTCAGCACGCTGGTGCTAGTGTGGGCAGGGATACGGATGCAGAAATAAGGGTGACTGGAGCTTGTACGCCTAGTAGATGGAACAAGAAAGCTGGGTTAGTGGTTCTGGTGATGATGATGGGCTGATCTTGTTGGTTTTTTGCTCTGTAAGTTACTGTAGATGTCTAGCAAGAGAATTATATGAAAAAAGACAATGGGTAACAGATGCAAGGCCTGTTTTATCATAATCTTGCCTTGCATTCTGCCAAATACACCAAAAAATGGGAAATCCAGTTGAACTTGCCCAATTGACCTGTACATTATATAGGAAGCATAATCATGCAGAACTGAAAGGACCTTGAGTGTCCTTGTGATGGTATTTGTGGAATGGGCTATGATGCCAACAGTTATCTTTCATCCTTCTTACATCCCTTTTCTGTACCTACCAAGGGGTAGTTAAAATGCCACATCACTTCCAAAGCCACTGCGGGTAGCAATTTCAAGTAAACCACAACTTTCTGAGGGTAGAAAGCTTTATAGAACGTGGATCTAAACACTGCACAACTGGGAGTTCTCTGTGATATGAAAATTTCAAGTATGTATTTTAATCAATGTGGCACCAAGCTTATCCCCTTTAAACACTTGTGAGAGCTAACAGAGATCAAGAAAGAGGGTGTACAGTAATGTTTAGAAGCATCATCGTGAAAGAGAATAGCAGATGCTGTCTGGTCTCTACACATAAGAGCGATCATAGGCTGTTTCTGGACATGGTGGAATCTGAGTAGCTCATAGGAACTTCTGTTTCATGTTGAAAGGTCTTTTGCTATTAGCAGTGTGGGGAGTGGAAAAGATGTGTTGCTAGCTCAGAGAGCTGGCATCTCTCTGCTTGCCCGTGAGAAATACGTAGTGTTCTTTTCCTCTCTGAAATCAGCATTTAAATGTTTCATTAGGAATGCCCCAACTTGTCACACATGAGGTAGCTGCCTACTGCTGGCTCCCAAGCTGCATGAACTTGACTGTATGTCACGGTTGCAGGTTTGTACATACTAAATCAGTTGGTACCTGGGAGAAACTCATATACGGTCCTGGGACAAGAAGGGAAGGATCTACCTAATGCACACAGAATAGCAGGTCTCAATGAGTGTTGGTTCATGGACAGTTCTGAAGGGGAGGATTTGAGTGTCATAGTCTTCATGTTGTCTTCTGTAGTCCAGGGCAACTATCTGATCATAATTTTTCCGTGTGTTAGTATTTGTTTACGTGAATCAATGTTGACGTGATTCATTAATGTGGCTTGATCTTCTATAGATTGCCTGCTGACTTCTGTTTGAACTTAGTGCCTTGTTGTGTCCATATATATTTGATTAGCATCTGAATAGCAACTCTCCAAACTTCACTGGAGTCATTCACATTCCAGAAAAAATGTGACTTTTTTGAAGGAAAAAAAACCCCAAACACAGGAAAAGGGCAAATTACTCTGCATACACATGACTCCAGGGTTGCCTTTGAAATTAAATAAGGGAATTAACTGTGATTAGAGCTGGGCAAAATTTGGAGTTTCCATCACAGTGGGAATGCCTTCATTTGAATATCTGGGTTTGTTCCAGGTTGGTACTGAAATATGAAATAGGACGTTTTAACATAGTGGGAATTTCAGAACACTCCATTTGACTCTTCTTTAGTCAAAATGAAATATTTTAACACTTTTCAGGTTGAAAATGCTTGGTTTCTATTATTGATTTGCTCTGCAGTATTTCATTTTGAGCCTGTTTAGTATTTGAGCTACATACAAGATGGGGATTGCAGTTAAGACACATGATGTGTTTTGCATTCTCCCTTTTGGGTTGGCCTGCTTTTCTGGACTGCATCTCCAGGGATTATTCAGAATTATGCGGTTTCTATAATATATCATACAGATCCCTTAGAGGGAGATCTGCATTGCATTATAGGAAATGTAATCTTCTGGGCCATTCAGTTAATGTTAGAAAATGCGGGCCCGTGCTTCAATTTACATAAATCAACATGCTGTAAGGGAAATGCAGTTTAATAATTTCTTAATTCAAGTTCAAGGAAACATTTGGGCTAGTTCACACTAAAAAAAGCCTACAAACATCTTTGGGGCAAGGAATACTATAATGAGATATTTCAGCTAAATTTTTCTTAGATGGTGATAGTTAGAGTATTTAGTAGTTTTCAGCAAATCAGTTTTCTGTGGAAAATACTGTTTTTCTGAAGTTGCATATTTGGTTTGCAAACTCTAGTATTCCTAAAATGTGTTTCTACAAGTTTTATTCAGTGACTGAAGTATTCCCTCTGCTGATGGCTCTACAATATACCAGTCAGACCCTATGAAATTTTGCTGTAGAGCTGCTTTAAGTGCTATCCAGTTTCACACTACCTTCAGACATTTACAGGCCATTAAGATTCAGTAATGGCCTACTTCACAATTGTCAAATCAAGAAAGAAGAAACCTAAAACACCTGCTCAACAGGGTGCTAGGATAGTGAGAGTAGTCCTCACCCTCCATCCCTGCACTGGACAGGGTTTTAGAATAAATGCCCAGAGTCAGATTGTTGATGGAAAAGGCTGGCAAAACCATCTACCAGCTGATTAGGTTTTGGTATTATCTATTTCATGTTAGTCTTGTTAAGCAGCTTAGCATAGGTATTAGTATAGTCAATCCTATGGATGTATCAGAGGAAGTATTTGGGGATTTCTTTAAAATTTTTGTACTTCTTTTGTAGATACTATTTTTGAGTTGTCTCTTTAAGTGAGGCACTACCCCCCCTCCCACACAGGGGATTTTTTTAATCTTGAATGAAAAAAAA
Source organism: Thinocorus orbignyianus (assembly GCA_013400375.1). Taxonomy (NCBI): domain Eukaryota; kingdom Metazoa; phylum Chordata; class Aves; order Ciconiiformes; family Thinocoridae; genus Thinocorus; species Thinocorus orbignyianus. The sequence goes on from VXBW01006924.1 coordinate 233,435, forward strand.
TGCTAACAGCTTTTCAGAGTGCCATAAGTAATTGGGATGAGGTTTCACTTAACTAGCTGCTGTCCAGTATTTTCTCTTTAAAGTTGTCTTTGAATGTTGTGCTGACACCAGTTTTCAGATGAGATTAAAAGGGCGCTTTGATTTGAAATGACATGTGATTGTCAGTGCCTGTGTTAACAGAGGATTCCCTTCGTGTTCAGTTTTTTCTGTCTTCTGAAAGCATTAAGTCTGAGGAATTTCCTTCCCTTACCATTATTTCACAGGTATGCTTGGGCTTGTACATAGTTACTTTTTCTGAAGATTGTCCAAGGTCACTACTTTCACAAGGCAAACAAAAAAATACTGTTTCCCTCCCAAAGTTTTGGGATCAATGAGGGATGCTTTGCAAGGTTCCTTATGTTAGGAAACAATACTCTGCTAATACAGACTTTGCTGTATTGAATTCGCTCGTTACCTCCTGTGGCATATCAGCACACTGCCTGTAACAGTGATGGATCCATATCAAGGTGACCTGCAGCTACTTTCAGTAATTTATCTAATCAACTGTGCAGTAATTTATTTAAGGTTGAAAAGGCAGAGGAGTTACTTCATGACCTTTGTATCTGTCAGTTCATACTCCGAAGTGTGATTCTTTTACTACCCATTTTATGTGAAGTTGCATAATGATAACGCTGGGTCCTTCTTAAAATTCATTACCTGTACCTATCTTTAATGAATTCTAGCAATTATGTATTCCATGAACTCCCTCTCTGTTGCCTTAAGAAGTCTGCCTTTCTATTGATTTTTAATTCACTGCCCTTTAGCTTTATTGATGAGCCTAAATATTTCAAAATATAGAAATGCAGATTGTACCACTCAAGCGTACATAAACTTTATGGCAGTGCCCGAGAGCGCTCTTGTGTCAAATTTATTCAGACACAATAAACAAGTGTAACTCTCAGTGACTACAAAGGCTGAAGCTAACAGTTGCATTAAAGTCATCTTAATGCTTGGAAATATGTAGCCCTGAAAAAAGGACTTGTTTAACTAATTTTTCACCTTAGAATTAGCAAAATAATAGTTTTCCAGACTTCATTGAGATTCCACATGCCACCACTTGTACAATTGTCATTAATCAGAGAGCTAGTTTATCTACCTGAACAATTTTTTGAGGCTCAGTTTAATAAATTAAGGGCAGTTCATGAAGGGAATAAAAGATTGGTGCAATGATGAAACATATATTATAAATACAGAGATGAAAGCAGTATTTTACACTTCATGAAGTATTTTATATTTCATAGCCTCTTTCATAGCTTACACTTGTCAAAATCTGAAGTCCAGTCTCAAACTGCTCCTGGCAGGAATTACAGGAACACACCCATCAAAGTCCACCACCACCCACTGCTGGTAGTGGCTCTGTAGCCCTTTCACCCACGGGCTTGATGATCATAGCTCCTGCTCTGGATGCTGAAGTTCACTTCTCTTCTGAACCTCAAGGGTTTAGGATGTGCCAATTCCTGTGCTATGGCATGCTGTGTTTTATCAGAAAGGACTATTAGAAACTCATCTTTAGGGTACTAGGGTGCTAGTTACCTCACTGCAACTTAAAGCCTCTTCTTCCTAATGAGGAATAATGTTTCAGTTACACTTAGCATTTCTTATTGATTGGGCTGCATACTTTCTACTTAGTGTCTAGTCCCATTCTAAAGTGGTTAGGTTTCATGATAAGTAGGTGATAAAAAATCGAGTGTGGACCTTGCAAGCGAATACATGCCTAAGAACCAGCATCCTTTTTGACTGTGTGTTAGGTAATGTGATATACCATGTATATATGCCTGAGAAAACGCATTCCTCACAGTGTGAAACCCTGTATGTTTACCTACTCTACCCAACGAAGTAGAAAAACCTGGTAATAAGACAAAATAGTCTCGTTTTGATACAATGTGTAGTTCTTTAAAATTCGTTATGGGTACCATCTAAGTAAAGAAGGACTGGGCAGTAGTATGTCATCTTGTAAGGAGTCATACACACTCAGTGGATAGGACAAAGCAAAACTGCGTACATTCAGAGATCTTGAATTCCCTCAGAAGCATCATTCAAAGTTCTTCAGAAGTGCAGAGGGGCTTGGTCTGGTGCAGATCTGTCAGCTCAGGCCCTCTATTGGCTGGCAGAAAGGACACAGTTAGGTTTCACCATGTTAATCAATTTAGTGTAATTAAAATGTTAGGCTAGTCTAAACAGAAATAAAAGTTGACCAGTGAAGAAGCTGTCCAAGCTTTGATAAAACAGCCACTTTACATACTTGGAATGTTTTAAGAGTGTTATTCTGCCTCTTTAGTCCCTCCTACCCTCCTGTCCAAAAGGGAGCGGCTGTGGACCTGTGTATAAATACAGGTGACGGGACACTTAAAAACTAGTGGTGGGAGAAAGGAGAATACATATCTTGGTTCTGTGTTGCTGAAGAGGGCTGAGTCATTTGAGTCTCAGGAAATGCCGTGTCATCCACAGCTCCGAAGTGTTTCATTAGCTTTGTTCCCTACAATTAGAAGATATTAAGCAAAAACGGGAAACAAAATTGGTAAGTAAGAGGATGCCTTTGTTACAAAGTGCATCTCTGCCTCCTGGCTGTACTTCCTATAACCTTGCCACACAATTGTGCCTTTAATATGAAAGCTTTTACTTTGTAGTTTTTGAGAGGGTGCAGATAGCCGCCATAACCACAAATAGCCGTGCATGGGCAATCATGCCACATTTCTATTTCTGGGTTGCGCAGAGTCACCAGGCAGTCTCTGACATTGACATAGTGTGGTACATCCTTTAACGCCTTCATTTTCACTTCAGACACGCTTCCAGTGTCCCATTATGGCTGGCTCCAGCGGTTTTTGTTATGATCAGCATTAGCACCTCATTTCCTCCCACCCTCTCAGCCTCCCTTCAAAGCTCCATAAAATCCATCTCATCTCTGGTACCTGACAGATATTTCTGGACACCTTGAAGCACTGTTTCGTGAGGAGGGAAGCAAGGCTCAGGTGCAGCTGCCTCTGTAAGCTTTTTAAAGACAGCATTAACTCAATATAAAACCTGTGAATGTGGTATCCATCTCTCCCCTCCTCTCCGTTTGTTGTCTTCATTCAGTCCTCCTATTACCAACGTTTTTTTCCTTGCTTATAGAGCCTAAGATGCAAACTGAGCTGGGCCTCTCTGCGTTTGCAGAAGCTAAGCAGATCGTCTCTAATCTCCTTGGATTTGATTTGTCTCTGACAGTGATGGGGACTGATGTCCTTAGCAGTAGGGAAGCTGTTAGTTGGATATGACTATCACTGCTGTCGTGAAGAGGAACTGCTCAGGCTATTTTAAGGTCTGAACATATGTTCCTATTAAATTTTAGGCACTGTCTCTTGCAAATGTTTGTGAATTAAAGAATTCCTGCCTGTCGATGTAGATAGTGGTTAAGATAGTAATGAAAGCAGTACTTAAAGGTGTGTAGAATGCAGGAAAACTTCACTTCAACTGAACTTACACTTAACTGGTTTTCTGACTGTATTTGTCTCCTAAGAGGTTTCTCTGTTATGCAGTCAGCAGGTGGCTGAGCCTTTGCTGCAGAGAACTTTCTATTGCTCTTCCTGCACATCCATCTCAGCTTATTCCCTTGCTGATGTTCCAAAAACCTCTCTATTATTACTGTAATTACTTATTTTTATGATATTAGTGGCTGGAGATCTGCTTATAGTGTCATATCAGGCTATGAATGTTAGGCAGACAGAATCACAGAATTGTCAGAATTGGAAAGGACCTCTGAGACCACCAAGTCCAACCATACACGCACACAAACCCCCTACAATCTCGGCCACCAGAGGATGCCCTGAAGTGCCGCATCTGCACAGTTCTTAAGTACCTTTAGGGATGGTGGTTCAACCACTTCCCTGGGCAGGTCGTTCCAGTGCCTGACCGCTTTTTCAGTAAGGTAATTCTTCCTAATATCTAACCTGAACTTCCACTGCCGCAACTTCAGACATGGGTTTGGAGAGAGTATGTTTGTACCCAATGAGGCTTGCAAACTCATATGTTTTAAGACTCATTTTATAGTATCTTAGCCTATGAAGTTGCTTTGTACTTGGGATGTGTTTCCATCTGCTTGCTGTAAGACCCAATAAGGATCATATATTTATGCTGGCCATATTTTGTCTCTCCATCACTTTACAAGTGTTTGACAGCAACTAAAATTCCCATTAGTTGCTTCATTCTCTTGTGCCAGATGCTATCAATAGAGTTAATTTTCTGCTGAGACCAAAAATAGAGATGGCCTGGAGATGGGACAGGCTTGAAAGCAAAGAAGTGGGAATGGTCATAGAGCCTATGCCTTGTTATTTTAATTTTGTACATACTGTGTATGGGAGAGGAAACAACAGGTGAGCAAAGGAATACAGAGAAGGAAGAGAGGAAGCTGAAATAAAAATTAAATTATACAAGAAAATTATGTCTAGACTTGTAACGTTAACCTGTTGACTTCTAGTGTCCAGGGTGGAGGTAGACAGCTCAAACACTGCTCAGCATATTTGGCTGATTTTACAGAAACCTGAGCTGTTTTGGAGAAAGTGCACTATTCCATTACTCACAGGGTGCAAAAAAGGCTGCTGCAGACCCAGCCTCTGGTAAGAGAGAAAGTTGCTCTAATAGACATCACTTCCTGCTGAAGTCTGACATGAGGGGAAAGGAGGTCCTTCTTGCTCCAATTTCTTTTCTTTTGAAAGTACGGTAAGCTCACCAAATCCACTTAGCTCTTCAGATGCAAACTTGGTTGTTGTCCATTTTGTTGAACTGTTTTAGCAAGCAGTTTATATTTTACTTTTCCAGTTTTAGATGAAGTGGAATTCTCTGTATACAGTGTGGTGGATCTGTGTTAAATTTTTGATTGAATAAGTTGCTGTGTACAGGTATTTTCTGTATTTAGTACCAGGAGAAGGTTGAAGTGGTTTCATGATTCCAAATTTGATTTGAAAACATGTAAATGCTGCTTAAAGTAGGATAAGACTGTCTGGCTTTCTTCAGTTCTCTGGATCACTCAGGGCAGGGAGCCTCCAGCGGCCAATTCAGAACAGAGAATCAAAGTATGTTTGGAGGTTTGAAATTTGCAGTTGTCCACTATGATGTATGTCTGGGAAAGAAACATGGTCAAGAAACACAATTTAGCATGAGGATAAATAAGGAAATTTCCACTCTTCTGTTTTCTTAGTACCTTAGCCATGTTATGTGGGGGAAAAATGTGGCTTTCTCCTATGTTATTGTTTTAAATCCATCCTTGTCAACTAATCTCAAGAAAATTAAGAGTGCAACTTCTACAGAACATCAGTAACATATGGGCACTTAGTTCTCTTCATCCACTTTGGAAACCTCAGTCGACTGCAAAGGCATTTTGCCAAGTCTTCTACACTGTACTTTGAAGGGTGTTTCAACAGTTAATGCCTTTTTGTGGATTTTGGTTGGTGATTTTATTCCTAGGGATTCAGAGAACTGTGCATTGTGTGAGTTACATTTGCCGTAAACTGAACTGCAGAATTAGGATAGCTTATAGGGTAGCAGATTAGGTGCATGCCCTTCTATGAGTGACCTTTTATAAAGCAGCCAAGCATCCAGCCCACCTTCCTAGTGCCACACATGAATTATGAAAAAGATATGTTTTCACTTTTTTAATGCTGAAAACCCATTTGTCTTCTGTGTCCTTAACCAGACCTACAGAAAAAGATATATAACTTAAGCAATTTACTTTGCAGAATGAGGGATTAGCAATTTACTTGATGAACGACATGTAGTAGCTTTTGCTCTGAATTTGAAGTACTACAAAAATCATTTGACCTCTTTTTACAATTAGCTCTGCAGTGACAAAGGAAGCCAAGCCAGAAACATGTGTGGTGTTCCTGAGGGTGCCAAGGGCTCCAAGGAAGGTTCCTGTTTCTGTCCAAGGTAGCTCATGAGTCCTGTTGAGATGAGCATATTTCTGCTCTGTGGTTGTCTTTCCTATTATGCTTTCTTTTAAGATCGTAATTGTCTTAGCCATTTAAAAAACAAAATTTAGATGTTGTTTGAATTTGTCTTCGTTAATTAGGTTTGCAACAAAGTAGTGCCTGAAAGAGTGCTGTTTTATCTATTAGTAAACTCATGTTTGAGCATGCCGTTTTGTTCCAGAAACTTCATAATATAATTCTTGAATAGAAACAGAGCAAAAGTATTATTTTAAATTATTTAACAGGAAGCTAAAGATAAATATAAATGAAAAATTAGAATGTTCCAGCAGAGTGAGATTTTGCTCTGTGGAGGTTTTCAAGGACTCTTGATTAACAGTTTGGACCAGAAGTTAAGACCCACAGTTTGGCTGGTGGGCTGATACGCAATACAGGACAGACAGTATCATGCTCTGTACTTCTGCTCTTGTCTTCAGTTAAGGAATGTGTAGGCCCTGAGCTGAAGAAGGCTGCTTTAAAAGAAAGTTGCTTGATTTTTAAGAAGAAGATAATGAAGACAAAATAGTATCTCAGTTTTTCAGAAAGTAAGTTGTTGGAAAAATTGTATGTCAGGGCAGAGAGGAAGATCTATAAGGCCCAGTGCTTCTTGCTAGGGAAATAACAGTTTCCAGATCTTCCTTCTCTTTTTTTTTCCCACTGAAATTCTGACTGATTTGTTTGTATCTGCTTTAGGGCTGTCAGGTAAGTTTTCACCTGCAAATTTGTTTATTTCAGCATATGGGCTCTAACTTAAGTAATTCAATTAATAAGGTCATATGTTATATTCATTATCCCATACTAAATTGGGGCAGATCTGGAATTAAGATACTAGAACACCAGTTTTAGATCTTTTTTGGATTTAGTTGTCTTGAAGTGCTAGAGTACTTTCCAGCTGGGAAGTCACATGAGCCCTGTACTCTGCCTAATTTTTCCATATCAATAAAAGTGAAATTGATAAGGAAAGCCCTGTAAAAGTAGTAATCAATGAGGAAAGAGTTTTAATACCAGGTAACTACATATTTCCCAGAATTTCAACCATGGCTGAGGTTTGTAGGGGTGGGGGGGTTTGTGTCATTCATTTTAATGACAAAATGTCCATTCAGTAAAGTAAGGAGAACTAAGTGCCTCCACTTGGAAAATCAATAGCAAATCTCAGATCCCATCAACAAGTGCACAAGAGGCTGCTGTTGCTCAAATCCCTTTATTTTCACCTTTAATGAAGTAGAAAGTAATTCAATTGATATATTGTGCCCTGGCCTTTTCCCAGTAATTGACCTAGACTGCTGGGCTGTACCTTAATAAATATGTTGTTTGAAGGGAGGGAGCGAAGAGAAGAAGAGGACTAGTGAATTTGGTCCAGACTTGTCTTTATAACTCTAGGTTTCCTCATTAGTAATTTCAAGGATCCTTCTTGTCTGAACAAGTTTGCTATCATAGCATGAAACTGGCCAAAGTACAAGCTTATTTGACATCTGGAGTATAGTTTTGCTGTTACTGAAATTGCTGTTTATGCAGGACAGCAGTTAAGGTCTTCTTGATGATACAGTGAAGACCCTTGTCCTTTCCGATGACAGCTATTTATGACAAAGAACTGTTGTTTGTCCTATCTTTAAACTCACTTTATATGTAGGGTAGAATGTCATAAGGCTTTTTCCATGCTTACAGATATCCACATTTCGGGCTAGAGGACTGTTTACAGGAAAGGTGGGATTTGTCCATACACCTTCAGCCAACTACATAACTGAACTGGCAATGGACATTGTGCTTTACTGCCTTCCTCCCTAGAGGTCAGGTGTCTCTTTGTGGTTCCAGTTGTGATCTCAAGTTCTGGATGAAGCCATAATTGATTCAGTTTCCAGATTTGTTCTAGTTAACGTTGTTCATTGGGGAGCACCAAAAAACCAGGGAAATTTCTCCTGTCCTTCAACAGTAAGTAATGTTTCTTCTCCAACTTGACTATTAGTCAACTGTAGGTGTCTTTCCATAGTAAATGAACTGCTGTAAAACCAGATGTTTTGGTGTGAGCTTTTGGATGTTGATTCCATTTGAAAACCAAGTCAGCTGTACTTACGTACCGGTGCAGAGGCTACAAGAGCATAACTTAAAGCACACTAGAGAAGTGCTTTCAAAACTGTGTCTGTAACTGAACCACTTTGATAATTTATATTCCTTTGAATATTACGTACTCTGTTTTGAAGATCTTCATTAAAGCATCTTGTTTGAACACGAAAGATAGGAACAACATTTAATCCAGCCTCTCTGTTTCAAAATAAGCAATGTCAACATTATAAAATATTACTAAGTAGCTGCATAGGTACATTCAAGCGCCAAATTGACAGTGTACTTGCAAGTGTTCATATACACGCATGGAACTGTGAAAGTACTTAGAACTGTTAAGAGCTGCCTCAAGATTGGAAGCATTTTAGAGGGGGCTTGCACTTCAAGTCTCCATAAAAGTTAGTAAATTGATTATTTTATTTTTTTAAAAGTAATGCATGAATAGCAATTTCAGAATTGTTATTGTGACATTGTTTTTTCACACCTTCTGCTCTTAAAGCTTTCAGCAGCTGCATCTTTCACATCATATCTAGATGTAAAAACTGTAAATGTTTGAGTACGTGTAGCTGGCACACTTGAGGAATTGGGTGCCAGACACCAACAAATAAGCTGGAGATAAATCAGAGGTAGCCAGTTTTCCCATTTTGTAAATACTTAAGGAAAAAACACTAAGATTTTCTAGGTCCTGTAACTGGTCCCCAAACCAGTTTTGGTTTAACCCTTCAATCCTTTAATTGGTTCATTTCTTGCCCTTTGAATTGGAATTACATCAATTTTTGTGATTGTTCCTTGTCTCAGAATAAAGACAAAAAGGATCTTTCATTATCATAATTAAAACTGTGCATAAATACCACCAATCTCCATGTGTATTTATGTGCCAAAAATTTTTCCAAAAAGAATTAAATAAAACTGTTAAGTTCTTAAAAATTAGAAAACACCAAAATTGAAGTAACCTATGTAGGATTACTTTGACATTTCCACGTTAGATGACGTATGGTAAAGATTTAGTACTTACATCTTATAATAACAAAAATCCTATCATATATTAGTGAGGGAAGATACTTCATGCTCACCCACCAGTTTTCTACCAATTTTGTTAATGGAGTAACTGAAATAATAGTAGGTTAGGGTTTTTAATGGAAATAGGAATAAGACATACGTTTTCAAGTATGTTGCACAGCTATTTCTTAACGGGAAAGGTATTTCTGCAATGTCGGGATTCAAATTTTACATTCTGTTCCAGGCTTTGGAGATCTGGGTGGCTTTTTTTTTTTCAGCATGTAAAAATGTTTCCTTATCTTGTCTTCATAAACTTGGGTCCTTCTCTGCTTTCCACACTTTCTACCAACTTCTTGTGCCATTTCTTACACCTTTAGACCTTACAGGTTTTTTTTCTCCACCCTGCCAGAGCCTGGGGAGAAACAAGAAACTGTTTATGTGCTTTTGATGCTGAAGCTGAGTGAGGAATCTGAATTTGTAGAAAAACTTTGGCTGGCCTCCTGCAATGCTGGCTGCAGTCTACTCAGGGTGACTGGAGTTTTCAGCAAAGTGAGCTGCAAGAAACTTGAATATCTTTGCTAAGGAGGACTTGGCTCCCATTTTTCTAATGGTTTATGAGTTGTTATTCTTGGAAAGCTATTTCCTTGCCAAGTTGGACTTCGACACTGCAAATCAAGAGCTTATTAAAGAAAATATTTTTTCTTTTGTTTTAAAACATGAGCAAACCAGTGTATTTTTCTCTAACCTCCTTCTGGGGAATGTGTGAACTGTTGAGACTGAAATTTTCCAAAGTGTCTTGCATTTGAATGTTTTCTGCTTTGAGGCTAGGAACAGCCCTGTCCTGTATATTCTAGCCTTATAAAGCCTTTCAGCATCAGTTCCTCTGAGCTTGCTGCTGCTGCCAGTCTCCACCAGAAGTCAACTTGATGGGCTAGACGTAGTTCAATAAAGCCAATTTCTTTTAAAGTTGTTACTTATGCTACTGCATACTTTTCTAAATAAGTATGACAAAATATCACGTTGGCCTGTTACAGAAAACTATAATTTTGGCCTTTATCGGTTCTGTATTCCCTGAGACATTTATTGGTTGCCTGACAGACCAGAGGTCTTGCAGAGGGTGTAAGCAGTCAGTCTGGAATTAAAAATTAACTTCCTGATCAGGATATGCAATTCAGAGTGAAATCCAGAGATATTATTAGATCAAGAAGCTCTCAGTTAGAGAAAAGACAGTCTTAAATACTCAGAAATAATGTCACGTTTCCATCATCCTTAACTGCTTTGGTACTACTTCCGTTTTTCAGCATTGCGTTGTGTTTAGTTTGTAGACATTCTCTTCCGTGTCTTTTCTACTTGAATTCTTCAGCTTCACCATTTACTTGGGATCTGAAAATTCTTCTGGTTTACAGAGTGACAGTGCTTACAGAGTGACTCTTAGCTTAGGATTTTTAGGGTTGACTTTTTTTTGATCATATCAGTACTTCTCATATGTGAGCTACAGAATTTACTTTTTCTTATAAAATACTCTAAGACTTTCCTTTGAAAGGAACTACTGGATGAGTGAAGAGTTGTGCTTGTGGGAGCATTCAGAATAAGAAAGTTTTAATGATGATTATACTCTAGGAACACGTTCCTATCTTTCCAACAGAATCCTGTGCATTTCTCTGTGTGGCACTTACTATCCAAGAGTTAAGGGTGACACTAAATTTTTTTTCTGCCCATCTCTGATTATATAGTTGTGTTTTTAACGTTTTGTGGAATACATCAAAAAAGCAAAATAACAGTATAGGTGTCATCCTGCCAGTCTTTATCTATTCAATGAAACAAACAGTAATGTCAATAGATCAGTTTCAATAGAAGCTCCATTAAATTTGGCTGAGTAAAATACACTTGTGGATAGTAATTACAAATCTGCCTCCAACTTTATTTGTTCAAGAATAACTTACAAAGGAAAAGAATTTGTCTGAACAGCTAAAAAGATACTTAATTTATTCTGTAAATGCATTTTAAAATACATTACTTTGAAGTTTCAGTGGAGCACTGTCAACTAAAATAAAGTTTAATTGTGTTCCACAGACAGGAATGGATTCACAGAAGGACAGATTGCCCTTAAGTTGTGTCTGCTGTGGTGACCTTAGTATTTACTTTGCTATTTGCGTTTTTCTCAGTGCTGCCTTTCTGAGCTTTCCATAAATGTAAGGTATCAATTCTGTGCAGGGCTAGTTTCTTCTGTTTTCAGGAGAGGGTTTTGTCCTTTTCAGCATGTCTGTACTCACCACCAAAGTGATGTGCAATGTGTAGTGATAGCAACAAAAAATTCTGTACTGTTTAACATCTTTGTTGGCAATATGGACTGGGGGATTGAGTGCATCCTCATCAAGCTCTTTGGTGTGGTCAACCCGCTGGAAGGAAGGGATGCCATCCAGAGGGATCTGGACAGGCTTGAGAGGTGGGCCTGTACCAACCTCATGAAGTTCAACCAGGCCAAGTGCAAGTTTCTGCGCCTGGGTCACGACAATCTCAAGCACAAAAACAGGCTGAGTGAAAAATGGATTGAGAGTAGCCCTGAGGAGAATGACTTGGGAGTGTTGGTGGATGAGAAGTTTAACATGAGCTGGGATTGTGTGCTTACGACCCTGAAAGCCAAATGTATCCAGGGCTGCGTCAAAAGAAGCGTGGCCAGCAGGTCAAGGGAGGTGATTCTGCCCCTCTGCTCTAGTGAGACCTCACCTGAGTACTACATACAGCTCTGGGGCCCCCAGTATAAGAAGGATATGGACCTGTTGGAGCAAGTCCAGTGGAGGGCCACAAAGATGATCAGAGGGCTGGAGCACTTCTCCTATGAAGACAGGCTGAATTGGGATTTTTCAGCCTGGAGAAGAGAAGGCTCCAGGAAGACCTTATAGCAGCCTTTCAGTACCTGAAGGGAACCTATTAAAAAGACAGGGAGGGACTTTTTACCAGGGACTGCAGCATAGGACAAGGGGTAACAGTTTTAAATGGGAAGAGGGTAGATTTAGGTTAGATATTAGGAAGAAATTCTTTCCTGTGGGGGTGGTGAGACATTGGAACAGGTTGCCCAGGGAAGTTGTGGATGCCCCATCCCTGGAAGTGTTTAAGGCCAGGCTGGATGGGGCTTTGAGCAACCTGCTTTAGTGGGAGGTGTCTCTGCCCATGGCAGGAGGGTTGGAACTCAATGATCTTTCAGGTCCCTTCTAACTTAAACCATTCTATCCTTCAATGTTTTTGTAAATGTAACTGACTATTATTGTTTAACTTTTCCCTACTGCCTGAAAATTCAAGATACTACTAGATGGGGACTGGATTCTCAGTGTACTGCATGCATCCAGCTAGTTTGAAAAAAGTCCATTGATTATTTGCTGAACAACTGTTTCGTTTCACAGGGAGGTATTGGGGAGGGTATGGTTAGTGCATGGTGGTTTCTCTCTGCCATTCCTTCCTTCTTCTCACACTTTTCCTCTCCTCTGGCGCAGACAATTCTGTCTGAATTTGACAGAAAGCTCAGAAGGTGAATGGATTTAGAAATTGCTGTGGAGGAGGAACAGATACATGGATGGACAGAGAGATAGTGTGGCCACTGCATAAGCCTCATCTTCTTAGGAAGCCAAGCTGATGAAACTGTGGTAAGGTAGTGGCACCCTGGTTTGTAAATCGGATGGTTTTAATCTCCTGACCTTGAGGATTTTCACTTTGCAGTTCTGACATCTTCTAAGTATATGTAAAACCTACTTCATTCTGGCAATAGATTACATTGTGCTGTTGTGTCAAGCCTCCTGTTGGGTATCTACCTGATTAGCCTAAACAATATTTTACATTAATTTTTGCTTTCATACAGAAAATTTTACAACCCAGTCTATACTGGTGTATTTTAAACCACAAAGAACTGCTTTAGTTTACTGAGCTTCTTTCAGCTATGCTATGCCTTTGTTTTAGTACAGATCTTGGTCAAAACATATGAAATCTTCAGAGACAACTACCTCAGTATGTCCAGTTTACCTACCTTAATTTAAAGAAATTTGCTGCTAGAGATTAATCCTCATGTTTGTTTGATTAATAAAATACCTTTTATTTGCAAACGTATACATCCAGAGATCACAACTATACCATTAAACAAAACTAAGACTGACAATTGCATTTGACTTTGACGTCACCTTTCAAGATGGTGAATAAACAGTGCCTTTGGAAGTGAAAACGGTGGAATTGCATATCAGCATTCTGAAAAGCTGATCAGGTTTACAACCAGTCATTCTTTCCCCGCATCTTGTCATCTCAATGGGACATATAGTGTCCTTCCGGGGTACTTTTCCTAATGTGCAATTCCCAGTGTTTGTGAAGCTATGTGAAGGCCATCTTGTAATAACCATGTTTGTACTTTATAGCATCTTGTGCCTGGCTCTGGATCCCTACTGGTTAAAAAAGTCCTCCAGATTGTATGATAAGAAGCATCTGTTCCCAAAGCTACACAACTTTTGTGAGAGAGAGGAATGGGTGGGCCATTGTGTGCTACACCAGTTGGAGTCAGTGGTAGTAGTTCACCATACTCCCCAAACCACCAAGTTCCTTTCTGACACCTGGGGAATTGCTTATTTCTAGCCCTGTAGAAAAGGTCCAGCCATCTGACACGTGCAACGAAATTGAAGCGGAAGAAAATTGTTTGTATCCCAGAGCATATTATCTTAACGTATATTGTCCCTTCTGTCCTTCATCTGCCAGGATACTTTTTTCCCTGTTCCTTACATCCTGACTCTTTGACAATAAATACGTCATCATTTCTGAGTGACCATTACCTTGTCTGACTGATAAGGTTAGAACGGTGTAATATTTTCTCCTCCTTGGGATGCTCCAGCCTAACATTTACTGAAATCATAGCTCACAGGGAAAAAAAACAGGATGCTTCTATGTTGAGGAAATCTTGTTCTAATGGGGCTGCATCAGCACTTCTAATGCATTAATATTTTTATTGGACTATATAGTGAAGTACTGGGAAGTAAATGCATTAGTGTGGATCAGCATTTCTAAGCTACGGTTGTGTTTTATAGAGGTTATCAACAAGACAGTGCATTTGAAAGCTTTGTTGATCTGGATCAGCAATTCAGTCCGTTAGTGATTCATGCAAATGCTTAGGCCCTGGGACCCAGGGAGAACAGGGATGTGTTGCTGTGTGTCACTAATGCAAATACTATTATTAGGCTTTGGCTTGCTGCTGAGGTTCAGAATTTGATGGATATTGATCATCAGATGAAAACTTTCTTTTTGCTTTATTTCTTTTATAGTGAAATTAGGGGAATGTACATGGCAGTGAATTATTATTTTTGCCTTTGAAATTTAATTTATTAAACAAGAAATCTTTTTGGAGGAAGGTAAAATTCAATTCTAATAGCAGCTATAAAAATCCACTCAGCTTTTAATGACTGTATATGGCATGCTATCAAGTGGAAACAGAACCAAAAATTAAAGAAGAAAAGTTTCTGTGATATTGAAACAGCAGTATAGACCTGGTGTAGTCTCTGGGATTCCATGACTTGTCCCTGTGCCCACCTGAGGCAGTTCAGTCCTTTTCTTCGAGATGCTTGCTTTCTCATGCCTTTATTCTACCTGATCTATTGGATTTTCCATATCTCACTGTATTTGGGTTGTAACTACATTGGAACTAGAAGAGGAATAAGCATCAGGAATGGAGACCAGGGCCTCCATTGGGAGCCCAAAGTTGGGTTTTGGTCTTGAAAAGGGAAGAAAAGTGATAAAGCAGCACAGGTAAAGTAACCAGAAGAAGATACCTGAAGTGAGTGAGATAGATAATTGTTAAGATCTGAAATTGAGGGACAGGTGAACTGGGTCTTGAGTCTCATTTGTCTGGAGTTAGAGATAAGATGCAGAAAGAAGGAAAATCTCAGTAACCAACAGAGTACAGGGCAGGAGATAGGTAAATCCTGTCCGAAAAGAATCTGGTTTTAATTCACACATACAGTATGATTGTTTACATCCAGTAAAAAATATAAGGTTACAATCTTATTTTCTTTCAGTTGTTATGAAGAAATGTGTGGTCATATAGGAATGAGTACTTGAGACCAAGAGAAACTCAAGTCATTGTTGTCTTATGCAGTGCGGTGTTAGGGATTCAAGGATGCATAATAATTAATTATTTTCCCAGAATGGACATAGGGGCCCCATTAATGGGGATATTTTTGTTCACATCCAAAACCTGTTTACAGATTGTTAAGAGTGCAGCATTTTGTTCTGTTTTTGCTAATGGCTTTGACATGTTTAGTCCCCATGAGCAGAATGTGATGTGCAAAAGAATAAAGTTCACTGAGGGTGAGCACTAAAGATCCTTCACTCTTTGCCTACCCAAATGAGAGATACACTTGCAATTTCAACACAGGAGGGAAAAAAAAGAGGAAAGAAATAATTTCCATTTAGTTTTATTCCCCCTTTTTCAGTCAGCTAACAGTAACATGGCTGTCTTTTGTGATTGCTTCAGAGTTGCAATACAGTTTCACCTACACCCCATTTCAGATTCTGTTAAAGTCCCAGTAGTGTCATGAGACTTTAGTATAAGTTTTAATTTAAACACGCCCACAGTGTTTGCTCTCATTCCCCTTATCAACTCTCTTCTTCAATAGCTGCTTAATACCTTATTTCCGTCCTTTTTTCCCAGGCAAAAAACAAAGTATGTTGACTTATAGTTTGTCCATATTCTTATACTATAAACAGGTGCACAAGCTATGTATTCTTTTAAAACTTTTAAGTTCTTGTGACAGTGGAAATGAAAACGTGTAGGCTCTATAAAGAGGACAACTGGGCAATCAGGTAGCCTGGATCTTGAAGTGGTTGCATTGCTACTGCTAATTCTGCGCTCAGTCTGATCCTTCCTGGTAAAGATGAACTTTGTGTCATGCCCTAAAGAGGCATCTAAGGATTGCCAAGTTACTAGTGGAGGTTTTGGAAATTACTCTCTCAGATGCCTGTTCTGCGTAATAGAAATGTAGATGTATTGCTGCTTTGTGGAAAACACAGAGCTGATCTGACAGTCTCGGCTCTAAAGCAGCTGCTATCTGTGCATGCTTTTTCTTTTCATATCACCAGTCAGAGTAAGCAGCAGCAATGGCAGCAGCAGCAGCAACACTGTTAGTCTTTTTGTTTCTCTTGAGCTGCTTTTGCTGTGCTTTTGGGATATCATTTTCAGATAAATGTTGGATATTTAGAGAAAGATTATACTGCTGTTGGCATGCTATTCAAAAAGTTAGAATGAACCAATGCACTTGCCTTTGTGTGTCTGTGTCAGCATGTTGTCTGCCTCTATTGTCAAGCCCTGAACAAAAATAAGGAGTGTTGTTCTCTGCTTCTTTGCCACCACATGGAAGTGTCTGGTTGTGATGCTTGTCATTTTAATGTGGTAGCAAATTGCTTCTACAGACTGAGAGACTCCCTGTAACCCTCCCTGTACTGGGTCACTTCTGTTTGGGCATCTCTGTCTGTGTACAGAGAAGACTATGCAAGCAGGATATATGCAATAACTTACTGACTAATGCATATAGTAGTCAGCTAGGACAAAAGTGCCACCAGGCTAGCAGAACATTAATGCATTGTCCATTGCAGATGCAAAAACATAGTGGGCAGAGGGTTAATTGCCAGTTAGTCAGGTGGGAAAGGGCTCACCTCTGCTGCTCCTTCAGTCAAGCTGATCCTTGACCATTTTTGAATTGCTATGATTTTCCATTTCTTTCTTAGCACATTGTACCTTCTTGTGTCAGTGTGACTGATTGTGACTCCTGTGTCACTGACTGGTGCTATCTCAACACTTTCATTTCTGTCTTGCTTGGCTTTAGCTTGCAAACTGTCTCACAACTCAATAACATTTTTTTTACAATAAAGCTGATCCAGATTCTCATGGCTGTGCTGCAGCGTACCAGGTATTGGGTCTCAGACAACTGAACCACATAGAATGTGTATGGCGTATGTATGGCCTTTGGGAAAGTGCTAATGATCACCTGTGATGTTGCTCCTCTCTGGAGAGTAGGAAAGGGAAGAGACAAGTGGGCTAGAACATGTTTTGGTAGAATGAAGATAAAACTCTTTTCTGAAACCAGAGGTGTGGGTGAACTGATCTACTGGTGGTACACCCACCTGTGCAAAACACAGCTTCTCTACAACTTGACTAAGAAACCTCTGTCTATTTGCTACTGCTCTCTTGTATCACTGAAATTTTACAAATGTCCTTTTTTTTTCTATTTTTTTTTTTCACATGATGTATTTGGGAGCTAGAGTTTTCTTTTGCCCGTTGAAATTATTTCCTGGTAAGTATGTCCTTGTTCTCATTCTAAGTTAACCTTATGGTTTTTGTAGAAGACCAAGTCTGAGTCTCCACTGTGAGCAAGCAGGTCGAGGTATAAATGGCATGCATATCAATAATGGGAATGAAAGAGTGAAATTTAGCAAAGATCATGAGCAGACATGAAAAAGGGTGCTTTGAAGTGGGCAATGCAGCTGGAGCATTTCAACAAGATTAATTGATAGTGCTCAGAGACTTGAGAAAAGAAAAATACTTTGGGTCCAGTGCTTGTAGGAGAGAGGTTGTCCCAGGTGAAAAGTCTGAGTGAAGGCCTCCACATACACAAATCAGAATGAACCGTTACTTGAATCTCCAGGTTTTACATCTCATATCCACTGTTGTACTTTGAGAATGGAAAAAAATACAATATCTTGTGACTGGAGGTGTCCCTGAATACTTAAGCTCTTTAGCATTCTAATTTATCTTTGCCATCACCCTCACCTAGTGGTTTTTTTTCCCAGATTCATTTTTTCTTGAAGCAGGATTTGCATCTTTTGAGCCAGGAATCCCTGAAAACCTGTTTGTCTTTTCTTTTTCGTCTCTGTGTTGTGCCAGCGAAGAACGCAGTCTGCTCTTCCACACTGTGGAAATGTCAGCTTTGCAAAGGCAGCTCTCTGGGGTCTCCACAGGTGAGAGCATTTCTGATGCCGTACTTCTTAGGAGAATGCTGCCAGTCAGTCAGTCACAAGGGAAATAATGACACAGAATAATCTCCTGATAAGAACCCATATCAGCAAAGCTTGACAGCTCCAGAAAGCATATATGAGAGACACTGAGATGCTGAATGAAAAATAAAGATGAAACCCTTCATTTGTACAGCCTGGTTTGGCCTTCACTTAGCCTGGCTGTGATAGCTTTGAACTTATCATTTGGCTGGTGTGAACTATATGTACAAGAGCATGTACATACATGTAGGCACAGCCGGAATATATACATGTGCACACAAATGCACTAATTGGTGTGAGATGATTTTATATGGGCAGACTGGAGTTAATCATGGTGGATATACATGATTACAAGACTAAACTTTAGCACTTGCATAAAGCTAGGCAATGTGAACAACCCTGCAGGTAGACCAAAAGCATCACAGTGTTTCAGTCTGTAGGCCATGAGTATGACTTATGAGAAAAAAGAAACTGTCAGCCCACAGAAACAGATACGCCTTCTGGACTTGTGTTATTGGTACATCAGATCTAAGTAACTGTTCCTTGCTCTTCCTACACAGTTAGTTAATACAAAGAACAAATAAGATACCCAAAAGGAAGTGGGTAAATTGAATTGTGAAACAGTGATTCTACTCAGCCCCATCAGTTGTCTGTTTTTCATGTTGTCAATATAGTAAATTGAGTGTTACTTACACACTCAAGAGCACTAAAGGAAAAAAAGACAATAAATATTATGGTAAATAATTTTGTACTCAGATGCTCAATCAGGGTTCCCTATATTAAGCCCAAAGACCAGATAGTCTGAGGAGCTGCATTTCTCAGGATATTAAACTATGCTCCTGGCAGAGAGCAGCGGAGACGGGAAACTTATTAATTGAAATACGCGCACATGATTTTAGCAGGCAAGCTATGCATTATGCAAGGGAAATAGACAAAAAAAATATCCCTTGAGACCCTCAGAAAATTCCTTTTCAGTTTCCCATCAAGTGATCTGCGTGCTCTTGAGCATCTAAATAACACTCACCAGCCAGCCCTAAAGGAAAAGGACTCTTTTGTATAGCACAGCAGTAACCCTCCATCCAATGCCTGCAGCATTAGCTGCAGCTCCTCCGATGCCTTGGGGAAGGAAGCTATATTCAGACAAGGGAAAACCGCAGTGTACCTGGCCAAGCATACATTGGTGGAAAAATTCTTCCTGATTCTGGCCACAGAGCACCCAAAGTTCCGCAGTGAGGTTTGATTTAACCATAATGCAATACAGAACTAGAAGATGGGGACAATGAAAGTAAACTTGGTCCACTTTTGGGAGAGGATTGATAGAGGTGAAGGCTAGGAGGGTTCTCCTGGAACCTTTAAACCAATTTCCTTCTCTTTCCCAGCTGTCTAGGCCACAAAATTTCTCCTAGAAGCACCATTAAGATATCTATCTTAAAATCTCCAGATCTGGATAAGACTATCACCTTTCCCAGTAAACAGTTTTAATACTTAATTATGCTTTTCCTAAGAAATTTTGCCTTGTTTCAAGGTTAAATCTGTCTCACCTTTGCTTCCAGTCAATGGATCTTGCTGTGCTATTATCAGCAGGACTATAATAGCTATGATATTTGGTCTCTTTTCATAGAAAAAAAAAATTTTTTTCTTAGAAAAAGCCTCATAGATTCTCACAGAAGAAGACTACCTCTAGGTTTACTCTTCAGTATCCTAAATACATCAAAAGCTTCTTGGTCCTTACATTGCCAGGCTGAATTTGTCAGTTCCTGGCACACTTTTGTGATCCTTCTTTGCACTTGCTTTAAGATGCCCACAGCCACGTCGGTACGCATAGACCAGAACCGCACATACCAGTCTAATACTGGTCTTTCCAGTGCTGCACACACAGAACCAGGAATTCCTTCTCTGCTTCTTACCCTGTTTAGCTACCCTTTTTGTAAATTTACAGACAGCGTAGATTGTTGTCTAATAAGTACCTATTAAAACCAAGTTCTTTACTTAGTTGCTATCTCTGCAGACAGTCTATCACTATATTAGCTGTATCTGTTGTTCTCATTTGCACAATCTTCCTGGAGGGTGTTAGGCATGTTGAATAGCGACCATTTGTTTTGATTAGGGCCGACTCAAGGCTGTCAGCATTCTGGGCAAAATTACTGCCCCAAGAAGAAGGCCTGTGATGAACTTGAGAGTCACGGTAAGTATGAAGAAGCGGAGCTGGAAGACCTCACTAGGAGTGAGGGTGGGAGACCTGTCTGCTTTCCTCTGTGCCTGTAGCGGGGCTTCCTAGCAGATGGCTTAGGTGACGCTTTGACTGTTTGTTCTGTGTTTCTTGCTGGGCAAACATAAGAATAAAAGATTGCAAGGGTAGAAATACAAAGCAACACACATAAACTGCACTTGCATGATGGCTGAGAAGGCTATCTTCCAGACTATATGTGTAACTTATTAAAAATAGGTGAAATAATGTGGAAAGTAGTTGGGATGAAAAGTCAAACCCATTTGCAAAGCAAATATTTAAAGTTTTAACAAATGTAAAAACTAATCACTGCTCAAACTGACTCACCCAAAACTGTAAGCATCATTTATGCAGTGATAAGAGATGGTTAAAATCAATGATGAAACAGAGCCATAGTTTGCAAGATTTAATACAAACATTGAGAAAAAAAATTCCATTCTAAGGATTTTTTTGATCTCTTCATTATGTGATAGTGGGAGAAAATGGTCACAGGTCTAGAGTAAAGCACTGACTGCGCTTTACTCATACTCATCTCTGAATTTTTACAAGCACTATGTGGTTATTGCTAAACCCACATATCCTCATGTGTTTACCATGGCACCCAATGTTTGTGGGTTTCTAAAGAAATGTTGATAACTGTAGGATGGTGCTTTTGTAAATCTAGTGGAGGTATTTCTTACAGTACTAGCTAGGAAAATACGCTTGTTTTGCTTTTTCAGAAGTGGCAACCATTGAAGACATTAATAGGTGAAGCCCCCCTTTGTAGTAGACACAGGAATTCTGGTTCATTGTCTTTACAGTCTTAACTCACCCTGTTTGTGCTCATGCACTATGATATAGTCTTTAATTAGGTGCTCACATGCTGTTTTGTTCTATGAAGTGCCTTTCTCATACAGGACACACGGGAAAGTTGCAAGGTTGTGCAGGGAATGAATCTGATCTTTGTATAGGCCTTATCTCATTTGGAAACTGTGCAGTGAATATGGCCAGGGATTGCTGACAGGCCGTGGATAAGATTATGCAATGCCAAAATACTCTGAACTGCAGTCTGCACATTCCTAATTATGTGGGTACTCGGTAGGTTGTATGTTAGGCCAGATTTACATAAGTGCTGAGCATTCCCAGCTGCAAGCAGACCACTTGGAGCTGTGCTCTGCACATATGGGGTGCCATAAAAATGGGAAGTACTTTGGAAAATCACACTCTGGGGATCTTAAGTTTGTTCCTTGAATGTAGAGTTTTAGCTGCTTTGACTTTATTCACCGTTAGCTTTAGTTTCATGTCTGCCAAAAAGAGATTATAATAATGCCAAATGCTGTAGGAAAATGGAGGCAAAATGAGAAATTTTCTGATGCTGGTTAGTGGAAGTGTGCTGCAATCAGTATAGCGTTTAGTGTGTACTGAAATCAGATGTGATGCAACATACTGAATGTCGAGGTTAAGTAGTACCAAGGAACTACAGAGTCACTAAATGAGCCATAAGTCCTATGGAAACATGATTTTTGGTAGTGTGTTCCAGTGCACGTGCACTGGAGAGAGACCTGACATGCGACAGGCAACCAGTTACTGTCAGACTTTGGAGTTCTAGCTTTCATGTGCTGGAGGGTCTTCTGGTTTGTTTTAATTTAATAAAAATATGTCACTACATTTCACTGGCTATTTGTTTGACAGGAAATAAAGACATCTGAACCATTAATGCCTCAGGCAGGCCAGGTGCAGCTACGTAAGAAGGCCATATTTCTCTGTGAGCCTAATGAGTCATTCAGGGAGATTGCTGTACACAGTGTCATTCAACAGCACCGCTGATGCCTGATGGAATTAATAATGTTATTTATATCAATAAGATTAGCAGCAGATAGGTTCAATGTTAATAATAGTATAATTAGCAACTATGAATTTGTATCAATGTTGTGTGGTACCTTCTACATTAGCATGTCATAAAAGCTATCACTGTTAGGAAGTAGATGACGTGCTTGAGTCAATGAAACACCTGCTTTCAAATAATTGTAGTTTAAGCACCCATGTTTAGTTCGGTGAACATAATATTGTCTCTGTGCAGGGCTTACCCTGATGCCATGGATAGCAAGTACTGACAAACAAAGAGGAACTGATGGCATTAAGGTTGGGGACAGCCTTGGCTGTAGAGGTCATGAAAAGGTAGAGTTCAGGATCATGGGTAGTATGCACAGAACAACAAGTAGGATTGCAACCTTGAAATTTATGAGGGCTAACTTGGACCTTTTCAAGAGACTGCTTGAAGAAATCCTATGTATTAGGGCTCTGGGAGGTAGGGGGTCTCTAGAGAGCTGGTTGATATTCAAATACCACTTTCTCCAAGCTCAGTGCATCCCTAAAAGCAAGAAAGCAGGCAAGGGAAGTAGGAGATCTGCATGGCTGGGCAGGGGGCTTCTGAAAAATCTCAAGTGGAAGAAGGAAGNCATGGATAGCAAGTACTGACAAACAAAGAGGAACTGATGGCATTAAGGTTGGGGACAGCCTTGGCTGTAGAGGTCATGAAAAGGTAGAGTTCAGGATCATGGGTAGTATGCACAGAACAACAAGTAGGATTGCAACCTTGAAATTTATGAGGGCTAACTTGGACCTTTTCAAGAGACTGCTTGAAGAAATCCTATGTATTAGGGCTCTGGGAGGTAGGGGGTCTCTAGAGAGCTGGTTGATATTCAAATACCACTTTCTCCAAGCTCAGTGCATCCCTAAAAGCAAGAAAGCAGGCAAGGGAAGTAGGAGATCTGCATGGCTGGGCAGGGGGCTTCTGAAAAATCTCAAGTGGAAGAAGGAAGNATCTCAAGTGGAAGAAGGAAGTTTACAGTGTGTGGAAGAAGGGACTGACCACTTGGGAAGATTACAAGAGTGCTGTCAGAGAATGAAGGGATGAAATGAGGAAAGCCAAAGCCTCCTTGAAATTAAACCTGGCAAGGGATGTCAAGGTGAACCAGAAGGGTTTCTTCAAGTATATTGGAGGCAAAAGGAAAACTAGAGAAAAAGTGGGCCTGCCGTTGACTGAGATGGGTGCCATGGTGACAGAAGATTCAGAGAAGGCGGAGTAACTGAATGTCTTCTTTGCTTCAGTCTTTACTGCTCAGGCCAACCCT